>CAIGRP010092921.1:0-11911 GCA_903798385.1 Fraxinus cuspidata | reverse complement strand
ATGGTTGTCACCATGCTTTATATATGGAAAACCACTAATCAACTCATAATGTCGGGTTAAAGAGTAAGCGTGATCAAAAGTAGTGACATCTCGAAAGAAAAACTCACGCCTAAGATCATCTCTTAGACCTTGTCTAAACCTACTCAAAGTCGGGGTCTTATCCTCAATGACATGACATTTAATTCAAAATTCCTCAAATTGAGCAATATACTTTGTCACTGACTGATTCTCTTGTTTAAGGGCAGTCCATTGATTAAAAATTTTAAAATCTAAGCTACCTTCAAAAGTAGAAACATCTACTTTAATGTCTCTAAAGAGACGATCCTTATGACATGAAAGAGAATGAGTATTGTGACGGCCATAACCTCGTTTTTGCTCATGAACCCAATCTCCATCCCTACGATCGTGTCGAAAATATTTTTGATCACCTTGTTGACAACAATATTGTCTATTATAGGACGCTTCAGAATTATCAACATCAGTCGCGTGAAGGATTTGCTTAAAATTGTTCAAACTAGCAGCTAGGCCTTTACTTTCTCAAGAGTGGCAGTCATTTGGATTTGGATAGCTGCGATTTGTCGTGTGAGTGCATCAGGTTAAAGTACTGAAACTAGAAGTGATGAGACGACAACTACGCAACTGTACGCACTGTATTAGTAGCTAAATGACGTGTAATAGAGAGATTAATCAACAATAAGAGCAAAAAATGAAAAATAATTACTTGAACATTTAATAATTTTTTTTTTTTTTTTTTTTTGGGTTATGTAAATCCAAATATGACAAGTTAATACTGCTGATACATGTAAAATCGCAAAGTAAGGGTCAAATACTAGTCAAAAAATCCGATCACGTAAAATATGTGGGGTAAAATGGGAATTTAACAAGTCAAGAGATTCGATCACGTGAACTTTAGGTAAAATTATGGGAATTCAACAAGTCAATGGGTTCAATAACGTGAACTTTAGGTAAATTTAGAATAACAGCAATACAAAGAAATTAATCGATGCAATTTTAAAAATAAACAGTAATATAAACCAACAATAAATAAAACAGAAACTCCCCTTTTTTCGTTGAACTAGCCGAGCCAATCAACAAATTCGTCGAAGTAAATGATCCAATTAACAAGATCGTAGAAGTACCGAGCCTACCAACATGTCAAATCAACAAGATCCGTTTGGGGTGGATTGTTCTTGCGGCATTCGAGAGTGTGTTGCTTGCTGTCGGTGAGGTGAGTGAGGTGTTGGATGGTAGCGAGTGTTGGAGCTGGAGTTGATTTCGGCGACAAGGTAGCGACTTTGGGTTTATTTTAAGTGGTTGTGGGTGAATCAACGGCGGCTGTTGGCTTTGTACTGGTGGAAGGAGAGGTGGGTTGCTGTCGAGGCACAAATGGTTGATTGTGGTTGACGAGGGTTGATTGTGGCGGTTGCAGCAGAAAGGAGTCTCAATTTTTTATTTTTTTCTGGTCAATGTAGAGAGGTTGAATTGGGTGTTCTGGGATACAAATTGTTGGTTTGAAGTTTGGTGAATATGATGTTGTGAAGACGAGGATGAAAGTTGTAGCAGATTGGTTTGCGTATATGGATTGATTGTGTATATGGTTGAATCGTGGTTGATTTGACGAAATAACTGCAGTTGCAGCTATTTTGAAGATAAAATCCAGGCTTTGGCTCTAATACCAAATTTGATGTAGCATGAATTGGATGCATTCAACATATAACCAAATTATGTTACAATATAGATTGATGTAGCCAGCAAAAGAAGAACTATACAGCACAATAAGAAGAAAATAGAGGAAGAAGCCGGAAGAAGAAAAAGTCAAAGGGAAGGAATAAACATTGGTCGCAGCCACTTTAAATTTCATCATATTCATCAACTCCCTTTCAATGCTCAACACAAGCCATATAAATAACAAAAACAATCCTAAAGAGTAAAAGGTGCTTGGGCTGGCCCATAATACAAACCCAATAACTAATAAAAGCAAAAATAGAAATGGTCCAAATATTATAACAAAATAGGACAGGGATGTCCTTATCATATCGTCTCTAGCTGTACAAAAGAGAGAACGTTCTTTCTCATCTTATATATAAATCATGTTCAGACTTTCTACAGTACATAATATTCCCTACCAACACTGGTATTCATGTTAGCAGAAACAGCAAAAGAACACTGGTATTGAAGAGGATTTAGGTTGCTGCTATAACAGTTCCTTTTCTTTCCCCCTGCTGAATACCAATTATCAAATTGAATAATATGAGTTAAACCGCTACATATAAATAATTTATAGATTATTAAACTCTTAGGATGTGATACTCAACTTACCAAGCCTTGTAAACATTATCAAAGCGAAGGCAATCTTTAAACTGTTTAATAGATGAAATGAATAACAATTGACAAATTTGTGACTTCTGAATCCTCAATTTTTTTTAGCTATGTCTCACCTAATCTGGGGGCAAAAAACAAATGTTAGCTGAAACTCAATGAGGTCAATATATATAAGTTTCAAATAATAGTGATATATCTATCAATGATGCGATAAGTATATCAAATAATTAAGTCGACTTCGGCCTAATTCATGTGAACAATGTAAATACCTTGTAAGCAGGATAAGTATGTAAACAATTATAGTTTAACTTGCTGAAATTCAACACATTAAAGGATGTGGCTCAACTGTTTCATGTTGGTTCGTTAAATGTCCCTCCTTGATCATAATTATACTGCACATACCCCTACGCTTCCCAGTCATGCCTTTCACATCAATGTGGCTGGCCACATTTGCATATTTCAGTAAAGCCAATTAGAAAGCAGTCATATTGTTCTCATTAAGATTTGCAGAGCGAATAGAACCATGGGAAACTATGAACACTTCTGCAATCCCATTTCCATCCTTCCAACCCAACCTATTCGTGTCTTGAGATTTAACTTAGCTCAAGGACATGCACTTTAAAAGGAGGTACTCAACAATATCATTCAGATAGCATGGATGAATCTCTTAACTGTTAATGCACGATCAAGGCTGTACCTCTCCAGCTTATACTCTTGGTGTATGATGATCTGACTCTTCAGTTTGGACGAAAAAACCATGTCAACACGACATGGGTATGGGTATGGGTAGGGATCCCATGTCAGATACTTCAAGTTAGAATTAGACTTGGCAAAAACATGGAAGGGAGATTTCCATGGGAGAAAGCAATAGTTGTAGAAGATAAAGAGTGGGCCCACGATTTTGAAGCAATAAAATTGAATTTGAGGCATAAAATCAAGATTTTCAAGGAATAAACCAAGCCTTTGTACTTGCGCTAAAATTTTACTTTTCAAGAAATGAGTGGTGAATAAGTGGGTAGTGTTTGTGGACTCTACAAAATGTGTGGTTAAAATTAATATTTGACATTGAAAATTAAGATTTAAGCAAAAGAAAATGAAACCCAAACTTAATGCTACACTCACTGAAAAATACATTTACATTATTAGTACATAATATTCTAAAAAAAAAAAATGGTTTGTAAAGACATCCACGTATATGTGTCCAAATATTGAATCATTTTTAGCCGATCCCCGTATCTTAAGTTTTAGAAGAAAAATGATACAACTCCTAGATATGTACCCGTATCCGACACCCTTTTGGTGTGAAGATCATTTATTTGTTATGTGAGTTCTGTGTGTGCAAGCAAGCCAGAGAGAATTTTGGGAGAATGAACATCCTGAGAACGACTTATATTGTCCAATGACTAAAATACCATGGTATCTGTTTAATTATTGTTATTTTTGTCACTATATATTATTTTATTTTTCTATTGAATTCATTCTGGCATTCTTAACCTCAACTACTGAAGACCATCTAGATTTTAATTTTTTATTAAGCATTTGTTTTCTTTGCACTTGTTTGGTGGAGCAATGAACTTACAAGTTATGCACATGTACAAATGAGATCCAAGTATTCTCACCAGTGATATTGGTTCTCATGCCCTACCTGTATCTGTAGATGAACTATATAGGCTGACTAACAGTACCTTCTGTTGAAACCCATTACTTACTGTCTATTGTTTGATTATTTCTTTGAATATAGGTTGGCTGGGATGAATCCACTGCAGGAGAGAGGCAGCCACGGGTATCATTATGGGAAATTGAACCCTTGACTACATTTCCTATGTATCCTTCTTTATTTCCCCTCAGACTGAAACGACCATGGTATTCAGGGGGATCATCTTTTCAAGGTATACTTCCTGCCCCCAAATTTACATTACAGGTTGTGTATTGATATCAAAAGGCTTTCAATTGTGGAGGCATCATACGAAGTCTTTTTGTATTTTACTTCCAAATATGTTTCTTTTTTCCTTCTTATTGGAGAAGGAAGAGTTTGTTAAAAAGTAGTTCGTGTCATAATATGACTGTTTTGCACCTATTTGAATGTAAAATATTTGGGTTCAAGTTTCACAGCCACAAATTTATTAAAATTGAGGTAGACAAAATTTAAATGAATACAAGTGGCCCCTCTCTATTGGCTTGAACTTTTAGATGAAATGGTCCATAATGTCCCTACTCTCAAATTCCATAACTTTACTTCTTTCGTACTTGTAACAAAAGCCTCACAAACGTGAGGCACATTCTCACAATCTTTAAATTGACTTTCAATAAATTTCTTATAAAACATGTAGGCTATATAATCAACTTAGCACTACCAATCTTCCTCCCAATACATGGGTCCTTAAATCCGAAGTCAAGAAAATTTAGCTTCACAATTTATGTCTTGAGAAAGGTTGTTACCAGAGATCAACTTGCAAGACAAATTAGGGATATGAAAAGCAGAATTTAGAATGGAATTCTCTGATATTTTAATTGAACATTTTTCATCAATAGAATACAAAGAACACGTCTGCAGTTGTCAATTTCTGATGACCACGGCATGGAGTAAATGAAACAAACAAGCGTGACAAACTAGAAATGTTATGAAGAACAATTACAAATTTAACTGTTGAGCAAGATGAGATAAAGGATTACAGGTGATTGGGGTTGACTGGTAATGCTGTACAGGAATTCCAATTGCTCTTTAGGGAAGGAATAATGCTATCTAGCCCTAGTGGTGCTAACAACCATTTTAACTTGATAGTGCAGCAATGTCCAGACTGCCACATAGATTAATGCTTATGCATGTCTGGGGCTAAATAGCATTACTCTTAGTAAAACAAGGATGAATTCTGTAGGTTTTGAAGGCAGCAGCAGCTTGGAATTGTCTCTCTCTTATACAGCTTGATAACTTCAGTTTCTTGGATTTGGTCCTCTGGTTCTTCTCAGTTTGAGATTCAACTTCTCAAGTTCCAGCACACCTCATGCTGTGGCCTGATCTCTTTCACTAATAACATCAAAGCTATATTTCACGAAATGTTTCTTACCTTCATTCCTCAGTCCACGACCCAAAAGGGCACCATCATTCCTGTTCACCGCCAACGCCAAGTTTTCAAAAATACCACTGCCAGCTGTTGTCCCGTCCATGTACATCCCATCATCATATGAAGTCTGCTATTTTTTTTTTTTTTTATTGCAGCAAATAATACTCTTACCAATGGTATCAATTCTTCACCAGGAACTCTACTTAGAATAGGTTTCACTAAGTGGCCATTTATATTATGGGTGATAATTTGTAGAGTGATTCTCACGGTAAAGTGAAGGTGGATCAACAGAAGAAATGGTAGTTTCCGATTTTTCTGAGGTGACTTCTGACATCTTATCTGACTTGAGAAGAGATATTTTTCTGGTTTCATCAGAAACTTGATAGTTTAAAACTCTATACGAGCTCTGACACCATGATACAAAATGGGTAATTTAATGATTATCAAGAGAGGAAAAAATTTCAACATTTATAGACCGGTTGTACAGTTACAAACTGGAAAACAATTCATTTACATAAATGAGATATCTGCTAAATCACTAATTACAATCCTCTAAAAGACAAGGATATTTTAAAAAAGTAATCAATTGATTTGGCTGGGATGATTTACTAGCTGTGAATACACATTTTGCTGGCTTTTACATCAATTCCATCATTGACTCCTTCCAAGTACTTAATAATTGTCACCATCTTGGAAAAAACTCAATAACTATCTCAAGTATAAACGCAAAGAGATGAAAACTGAGCAGCCAATAATTGTTTCAGAATTGAAGAAGATAACGAACAATCTGACATAAAATTTGAGGTCACCACATAAAAATCTAAACTCAATATGATGGAGAATGGTTCAAAAGCTATAACAAGAAGCATTCTCATGATTTTCCAAATCAAGTTCAAGAACAACAAAAGCTAAGACATCAGTCATAAGATTATCACAAGCCTAAAAACTTCCGGTAGAAGAATGCTCAAGCCAATGTGACTGAATTAAACTGAGAATCTGAAGAATGTCATCTACGAATCTGTTTTGTCTTTGAGTGAAATACAATCAGTCACTCCGAAGAGCCGCAGATGGACACTGAGACTACTCACTACATTTGTGCCAACAAGTCGATGTTAACTTCGTACACACAAGTTAACGGAGAGTAACTTTTTATGGGAAATCCTCTAGCTCTGAGGTTGAAGGGCAAGGGGAAGTGGTAGTCAATATGACTTCTGACAAGAAACTCATCCTTAATAATGTGCTAGACATGTCCGCCGTCGCAGAAGTCCAGTGTTCCGATCCTTCCTTCAAGATTGAGATGCTGCTGCTATCCTCAAGACCTTCTGCGTTGGAGTAAATTTATCTTCAGTACACAACATGAAGGTGTTGGGCTCAGATAATTTTGAGTTTTATTTTATTTTAGTTTATGCATTTCTTTTGCAGTATACATGTTCTAGTGTTGTAGAAACAGTAGATACATTTAATTATTCTCCTAAAGGGGCTGACTATGTCTAATTCAATGTCTTCACCAGTGGGAACATGAAATTAAAACTTATACACAAAGAAATACCAAAATGGTGGGGTTGCCAAAGCCAATATCACACTTCCTATTTTCTTAATATGTTCAGTAATTAATCATGCTGCTTGTTTAATGTTTTTGAACCATATAGTTTTCCAGTCCTTTTATAAGGTCAAGTTGTTTTCCTGTGCTCCTGTCACAGATGGCTGTAATGAAGCCATGAATGGCATGGCGTGGATGAGAGGTGAAACTGGTGAGCAAGGACTCAATTCTATGAATTTCCAGTCTGTTGGCATGTTTCCCTGGATGCAGCAAAGAGTTGATCAGACAGTCCTACGCAATGATCTTAATCAGCAATACCAGGCTATGCTGGCAGCCGGTTTGCAACATTGTGGAAGTGGAGATTTGCTCAAAGACCAACTCATGCAGCAGTTACAGCAGCATCCTGTTCAATATCTTCAGCATTCAGGTAGCCATAACCCCCTGTTACAGCAGCAGCAGGTAATCCAGCCAACAATATCTTCACATACGCTCCCTACACAAACCCAAATGCTGTCAGATAATTTGCAGAGGCCAACTCAACAGCAAGTTAATAATGTGTCCAAAGAACATCAGCAACGACACAATTATCAGGAATCATTTTTAATGCAACGTGATCAGCTTCAACAGAAGCAGCCATCTGATGTTCCTTCCCCTTCATTTAAGAAATCTGACTTCACAAATTCGAACAGTAAATTTGCAGCATCTGTTGCTCCTGGAATGCAAAATATGCTGGGTTCACCTTGTTCCGAAGTGAGTGGTGATCTTTTAAGTTTCTCAAGACCTGATGAGTCCATACTCTCAGAGCAGTCACCCCAGCAATCCTGGGTGTCTAAATTCTCTCAGTCGCCTAATAGTAATTGTTCCAATTCAACATCACTTCCACAGTATTCAGGAAAAGATTCTTCTGCTGAGCAGGGAACTTGTAGCTTGGATGCCCAGAATCATTCTCTTTTTGGTGCTAATATTGACACTGCAGGGCTCTTGCTTCCAACCGTTGTGTCTAGTATTGCTACCTCTTCGGTTCATGCTGATATGTCCTCCATGCAGCTGGGGTCTTCTGGGTTTCAGAGTCCTCTACACGGCTATGTACAAGATTCTTCTGAGTTGTTGCATAATACAGGACAAGTTGACCAACCAGCCGTGACCTGTACCTTCATCAAGGTGTTAGTTCGGGGGTGTATTTGTACTTCTAGACATGTCTACATTTTTGTTGGGTAAGGTACGATATTAATTTCTTTTTTGGTGCAGGTTTATAAATCAGGATCGGTTGGTAGGTCACTGGACATCGGCCGGTTCAACAGCTATCAGGAGCTGCGTCAGGAACTAGGTCAAATGTTCGGTATTGAAGGGTTGCTTGAAGACCCTAAAAGATCAGGCTGGCAGCTTGTATTCGTTGACAGGGAGAATGATGTGCTTCTCCTTGGAGACGATCCATGGGAGTAAGTATCTTGATAATCCAAGGTTTTTTCCCCCTCAGTGAGTCAGTTCTTAGGCACTCGGTAACCTTCACTTTCCAGTTTTGTGCTATCGGAAAATGCTTAACATGGCTTAATCTTTTCCTCTGTTCGCTACTTGACGTAAATGAAACTTATTTATGGATCCTGGATCCTTTTCTGATTGATCCCTCTGTCACATAAATGGTTTCTTGAGATCTTGAAACATGACTACTTTGAAACTGACCATCATACATGAAATTTACAGGGCATTTGTGAATAATGTCTGGTATATCAAGATCCTTTCTCCCGATGATGTGCAGAAACTGGGAGAAGAAGAAGCTCGATCCTTGGGTCGAAGTGCATCTGAAAGGATAAATAATACTGAATGCCAAGACCTTGTTGGACTCTCGTCTATAGGGTCGCTTGAATACTGAGAAATGGATTGCTTCCCTGGAGACACTGGATGCCGACTGTTTCTTTTGCAGTGCCTAGAAGTTGTTCATTTATACATTCTGTAAGGCTTCATAGGATTTGGCCTTTCTTCATGTTGTCGTACAGCACTATTATATACATTTCATGGCAATGACAATGTCTCTTTAGTGAACATGAATTTATTACGAGTTTAAGCACGTGATTTCGACTAAGAATCCTGAACCTCCCTTGGTCGATGTAATTCGTAAACTAAGAGTTAATGTACTTACTAACGTTTTGTTGTTTCTACATTCAGTTCGTTAATGAGCTTTTGTTTGGTTAAGTTAATTCTAAATAAGGCTTTTGGTTCCCTGGAGTTTGGGTTACCAATGCTTTCTGTCATTTCGGCAGTATAAACATTAAACATGGTCAAGGAAGAATTAGAGACCTGGAATTAAGCTTGATATACCGATTGAAGTATGATAAGTATAATTTGTACAATTATCAAAGTCATTAAATTAAGATATTTTGTATTACTTTTGATAGATTATAGTCTAGTTTTGTGTATTTAATTTTCGTTAGGTAAAACTCAGCGATCGAAGTGATTTTGGATGAAAAGAACGAAAATGGGTTAAAATGGAAGAAATATAAAGTATGGGGATCGAAGTGCAAATATTTAATAGTTCATTTGGACACACAAAATGACAAATGGAGAATGGTATGAGTCAATTGGATGCAATTAGTAGTCAAATGAGTAAAACATAATCAAATTACTTTCACAAATTAATTTTCAGCCGCACAAGTTATGCTTTATATTTTCAACCTCAAATTGAGATCCATTTATTGCATAGTAAACATTCGAATTGGAAAAACGATAATTCTAAAAGCATTGTATCCATTTGATTTATCTTTTCAACTCACGTTGAATAGCATCAATCAGATACCAGGAGAGAAAAATATATCAAAAATACTAAATGATGTACAGAGACATAACCATGAGCGACGCAAATGCTACTTTTCTTATTTGAATGAAACTCTTTTAAAACTCAATTTGAACGTGTTTCTTGATCTAATTTCACCTTTTATAAGTATAAAATATGGACAATCATTGAAAGGATCTCTTTATCACTTTTCAAATTACTTTTATATTATAAAATCATTCAAGAATAATAGGCAAATTCATCATAAGTTGGAGAGGAAAACAAATATAGCACGTCAATTGAATTAAAAAACATCAAGAACGTGAAAAATCAAAATTCGGAGTTGATAATTAACAACAAGAATTAGACCATGACATTTCTTCTTGTATTTATAAACTTTGGGTGATGCTTTTCAATTCTTCTTGCTATTTTATCTTTAGAAGAATGCTATTATATATATAACCTTGATAATCGTGTTATTGAATGCGTTATTACCTAGATAATCGCGTAATTAAATGCATTTTATTCATTTAAATTCGGATTGGGAATATGATCAGATCATTTCTAGAATAGTGATCGTTTGATTTCTTTCAAGTGAACGGAATCGTGAAGAAGTAATATAATAGTGTGTAGAGTGTCAAATCCCACGAGAACTAAATATTCAATCAAGTCCAAATTAATAGCAATCTTAATCGAATAACAAAAATGTTTTTAAGTTATTCATACTAATATCTAAATTATCGATTAAATTAGAAAGCAATTTAACTCGTTTGATTTCAAATATGTGAAAGTATTGCTAAGATATCGAATCCCCCTTATTAATCCATTTTTAGTACAATGAATTAAAGTGACAATTTGTAATCATTCTTGTTGGTCAGTGCCCCTAATTTAATTAAAAACATCTATCAATAGTATCAAATATGTTCCTCTCATGTGACATTTCTATATCTCGATAAAAGATACAAACATGATAAATACATTAAACGATCTAGAACACCTATGATAATTAATTGAAAAATCGGTGAAAACAATAATAAACGTCCAAGAAAACTAGTCGTCAAAATAATTAATTAATACCAAAAATCTCATAACAAGGATTCACTACATCCTAACAATGTATAAAATTAGCATAACATATCGAAAACCCGAAATTTTGATATACTGAAAAGATGAATCTTGAAATCTTGAATCTTTTCAATGGTTTCTTGATGAATCTCCACTTGTGCATTCTTTTCTTTGCCCAAAAAATCAAGTTCGAATCTCCACTTATTGAATTCTTGCAAATCCCCTTCAATTCTCTCACAAAAACTATGAATTTTCCTCACTTGATGATAATAATTGATGAATATCGGAATATGAGATCTATATGAGAGGTCTCCAATATATATTCTACTGTTGGGTATTTGTAGGAGAAGAAAATTGGTTGAAAATCACGTCCAAATTGGTTTCCAAAAGAGTTCTAATCGAATAAGTTGTTTTCGCGTGCGGATTTTTTTTATCTCTGTACACCGATCAGTATTTTGGTCATAACTTTCTTTCCTAATATCTAATTGAGACAATTCAAACTACGTTGGAAAGATAACTCAGAGAGGAACAACGTTTATTGAGATAGAAGTTTTTCAATTCGAACATTTACAATGCCAAAAATGGATCTAAATTTTCGACTAAAAATCTGGAATATAACATATGCGATTGTAAATTAATTTTGATAATATATGATCATATTTCATTCATTTTTAGTTTTAATTCCATCTTATTGTTTTCTAGCAATCTTCAAAGTATCATCCCGTGGTTTGAATTACTATTGAATATTTGCAATTTGGTCATCAAACTTTGGACTTTTCCTTTTTCCTTGATTTTCTTTTATTTTTTTCCAACTTCGTTCAACCATTGAGTTTTACCTATACAATATAAAATATAACATTTAGGATATATTTTGTAAAAAGAATTACCAAATATTAATATTTTAGGGCACAAATAACTGTATAAAATACAATTATCAAATAGAATTAACTTTTCTTGGAAAAGAAAGTTGAATACATTAGGATTATCAATCAACAAAAATGCATGAATGAAACTGAATTATATAATTGAAAATTGAAAGTAGAGGAATAATAGGCACATTTTGAATTCCAAAACATACATTCCATCTTTTATTTTTAAGTCATCTTAGGTGATAAGTAGATAATTTAGAATAATTAAAATACATCTCTTTTGTTT
>CAIGRP010092918.1:0-22961 GCA_903798385.1 Fraxinus cuspidata | reverse complement strand
TTAGCAAACGAGGTAGGATTACGAGGTGAAAGTAATTTTTGCCGTTTAAATTATTTATTTTCATGTTGATAATATTATTATGCCAATGAAAGTTATGATATGATACGATATGAAATGGTCAACCGGTACCAAAGATTTGATATGTTATGATCTCTTACCAGTTTCTATGATATAACGGTATGATATTTTTGATGCATGATTTAAATATTTTATTCAGGATTGCACCATTAATTCTTGTCTTATTGAGTATGCCCATATACTCACCCATTTTTTCCTACTTCACAGGTTAGAACGGGTCGTTGGTTGGAGGGTGATGAGGTGCAGTTGTGGTGCCAAGATTTATGGAACTCAATAAAAATAATTCGGTGTAACAATGCATTTTTTTAAATTTCAACAATTTTTCTTAGTTATATTTTGTAAGGATTTATTTAGAAATTTGAGACATGTTTTATTGGATTATAGATTTAAAAACCTTGTTATGCTCTATTATTGAAATTAACATTTTATTATTTATTTAATAAAATAGATATGCATGTTTTTTTTAAAATACTTATTTGATTATGAGTTATTATCAATTTAATTGTGCCCGTTAATTTTATATATTTACATTGTTAAAATTAATAGTTTAGTTAGCGATTTAAAAATTTTGGATCGTTACAAACAAATTTGATGAATCTTCGCCTGTTGTTGTCTCTTTGTAATATGTGGATGTATTTCCTTATAATATGCCTCGTGGACTGTCACGTGTTAGAGGAATAGAGCCACCGGATTGACTTTGTGTCAGGTCCGATAATTCCCAACTAACTAGCATATAGGAGTAATCCGGAGGAGACAAAGGAACTTCAAAGGGAATTCGAGGAGTTGTTGGCCAAAGGACATGAGCACGAGTTTGTGCGCAGTACTAGTGCTACTTGAGCCTAAGAAGTATGGATCTTGGAGAATCTGTGTCGACTACAGGGCTACCAACAATATTACTGTAAAGAATAGACATCCATTTGTAAGCTAGATGTTATGTTTGATGAATAGTATGGTCTTATGTTTTTACAAAAATTGATTTGAAAAGTGGGTATTCTCAAATTAGCATGAAAGAGGGTGATGAATGGAAAACTGTCTCTAAAACCAAAGACGGAATCTATGAGTGGTTGGTCATGCCCTTCAGTGTAACTAATACACCAAGTGCATTCATGAGGTTAATGATTCATGCATTGCGTGCATTTATAGGTAGATTTGCTGTAATTTATTTTGATGATATTTTGGTGTTATTAAGAGCTTGGATGAATATACTGGTCATTTGAATTGTGTAATTGAGAGAAGAGAAACTATATGCCAATTTGATGTGAACTTATATAGCAATAGTGGTTTTGAAATCCATACAAAATTGAATCACAACCCCAAGAATGCTAAAATCCAGTTTTGAAGCTTGACCCAATAATTTATTGAATCAAGAAACCAAATTTATAAAGGAACTTGACTTCTTAATCACAAAAATTATGAATTATATGTCACTGTTGAACACCACAAAATTGAAATCCTTGATAAGTTCGAAATTAAGTTCAATGAAGAACAAGAAGAAAGCAACCAAGCTTTGATTTAGTCTCTCAATAATGGTTGATGTTTTATGAATAGAATGTGTCCTATATATAGGGAACTCAAAAAACCCTTAAAAATATGGAGTGAGGTCACAAGCTCAATTGCTCCATGCAGCCTCATGGTTCGATGTCAGATTTTCCTTTTCCTTTGCTTGAATCAATTGAACCCTTCTTGGTTTCTCTTATATGCCCAACATGAAACTTGATGTCTTGCTCATTACAATAAAAGTTTCTTGGTTTCTCTTATATGCCCAACATGAAACTTGATGTCTTGCTCATTACAATAAAAGTTTCGCCCATGTAGCTAGATAAGTAATCCCATAATTTCGTTGATCTTCTTTGTTCATGATCTCTTCGTTGGTTCTTCTTCTACAATCAACAGATTTTTGCTAACCTTCGTTGCTTGGTTCTCATCATTCCTTCTCTCTTCAAAAGGATTCGTCCTCAAATCTCCACCTACATCAAATAGATCTCAAATTTATTGAAAGTAGAGGAAATGTTATACTAACCTTGAAGATCCAATTTATAGGCATAGTCATTGATCTTTTCAAGCACTTGGAACGGTCTATCTCTTCTTGGTTGCAATTTTGACCTCATGTGGATCGAAAAACGATCTTTACTCAAAGCGTTCAAACCCCAATCACCTGGTTCAAATGTAACACACCTCCGTCCTTTATTAGCTTGAGAAGCATAGTGCTCATTCTTCTTATCAATTTGACACCATACCTTCTCATGGATTGATCTTACCAACTTAGCAATTTTTCTTCCCATCTGGACTACCCCTTTCATCAATAGGTAAATGAATTAAATCCAAAGGAGTTAACATATTAAAATCATATACAATTTCAAAAGGTGCATAGCAAGTAGTAGAATGCATGGCCTTACTAGATGCAAATTCTATGTATAATAAGTAATCCTCTCAACTCTTTAAATTCTTACTGACTATAGTATGCAAAAGTTGTGTAAATGTCCTATTAACTTCCTCAATTTGTCCATCTGTTTGTGGATGATAAGTAGTAAAAAATAGTAGTTTGATTCCTAACTTACCCTAAAAAACCCTCCAAAAATGACTAAGGAACATAACCTCTCCATCAGACACAATACTATTTATGTGCGTGGCATCATCTGTTTTATGATAAGGAATAACATAGGGAAAGGACTCAATAAATTTCATCCACCTTCATGCCTCTTGTTTATTTTACTTTGGCCCTTTAAATGTTTCAATAACTCATGATTGGTGTGAACTACAAACTCCTTAGGCCATAAGTAATGCTGCCATATCTCTAAAGCTCGAATTGCATAAAGCTCTTTGTCAAATGTAGGATAATTCAAAGTAGCCCTACCTAGCATTTTACTTAACTAAGCTAGGTCTCCTATCCTTCATTAAAACAACTCCATTTTTGATACCTGGGGCATCACATTCAATCTCAAAAGTTTTGTTAAAGTCGGGTAGTACTAAAACATGTCTGAAACACAACTTATCCTTAGTATTAAATACATGTTCTTGTATTGGCCCTAATGGAATCCTCTACATTCTTTTTCATAATTTAAGTGAGCGGTGTGGAAAGTGTGCTAAAATCTTTAACAAAATGCCTATAAGAGCTAGCTAAACCATGAAAGCTTCATACTTCGTAAGGCTTTTAGGTGTTGGTCACTCTTTGATGACTTTGTTTTTCTCCTCATCCAATTCAGTACTCTTTGTAGTACAACATAATCAAGAAAAACAATTTTTTTCTGTATGAAATGTACACTTTTTAAAATTAGCATAAAGATGTTCCATCCTCAAGAAAACAATCACATACATCGAATGCTCTATATATTCATCAAAGTTCTTACATACACTAGAATGTCATCCAAGTAAACTACTATAAATTTACCTATGAATGCATACAAAAAATGGTTCATTAATCTCATGAAGTGTTAGGTGTATTAGCAATCCCAAATGGCATAACTAACCACCTATATAATCAAATTTAGTCTTAAAAGCAGTTTCCATTCATCTCCTTCTTTCATCCTAATTTGGTGATACCTACTTTCAAGATCTATTTACTAAATATAAATAATCCATGTGGTTCATCAAGCATATTATCTAATCTAGGTATGGGATGATAATACTTTGTCGTTATGTTGATGATTGCCCTATGGTCAATGCACATTCTTCAAGTCCTATCCTTTTTAAGTACAAGTAGTACTGGCACTGCACATGGACTCATATTTTCCCTCGCATACCATTTGCTCATCAATTTGTCCACTTGCCTTTGAAGCTCATTTGTCTCATCGGGATTACTTATATAAGCTGACCAGTTTGAAATAACAACTTTAGATGTAAAATCAATCGGATGCTCATGCCTCAAATAGGTGGTAACCAACTAGGCATGTCTTCAGTGAACAAGTCTTCAAATTCTTGGGACAAATAAATAGCCAAACTCGGGAAGGGTTAGTTTCCTCAAAATTGAGGTATGATTCCTTGTAGACCAGCAATATCAAAGGTTGTTTTTCCACTAAAGCCCTCCTTATTTTACTTGCTTCTGTAAAGAAACTCACTTTTGACTTTTCTTTTCTCTTATATGGCTCTACTTTTTTCTCTTTATTTTCAGTCACCTCACTATTTTCTCTCTTCTTTAAATTATCAATGTCACTTTCCTTTTGCCTCCTTTTGTTTTTCTTCTCTTCCCCACCTCTCAATTTCAGTTTATCCTCATAGACCTGTTTTGGTGTTAATGGAAGAAGAGTAATATATTTCTCATCTTTGACAAAGTTGTATCTATTTTTGTATCCATCACGTCTCACCTTCCTATTATACTGCTATGACCTCCCCAACAAGATATGCCCGACGTGCATAGGAACTATGTCAAACATCACCTCATCACCCCAATTGTGAAGCTCTCCAATACTGGCATATTAACCCTAACATCTCCACATTCATTCAACTACTGCAATCTATAGGGTCTAGGATGTTTTAGCATAGTCAAACCCAATTTTTTCTAGACGGGTAGTAGCAACATTGGTACAACTCTCCCATCAATAATTATACTTCATACCTCGTTGTTGACATGGCAATTAGTATAAAAGATGTTCTCCCTTTGCTGCTTCATGTCATCCACCTTGATTGGTGTACTGAGAGCACACTCATAACAAGTGTTTCACCTATCACTGGGTACTCTACTCCATCACCATCACTAACACTATCACTCACCACTTCTTCATTATCACGCAATATCATTGCCCTTTTGTTTGGACATTGAGAAGCAATGTGCCATGATCCCAAGCATCTAAAACAGTTGATATCCGTATTTCTAGATGGTTGGGAATCTATTTGGGTTTTATTTTGCTAGCTACTTCATATTCTCCCCCTTCATAGTTCAGTTTTAACCTTTGAAACAACCCCATTACTTCTATTACCGTCCCACTTTGGTTTCAAAAAAGGATTAGAACTCGAAGATCCCGAAGAATACCTAGTTGCTCCATTTCTTTTTAATTGCCTCTCCACCTTTATTGACACATGTAATATGTCTTCTAACTCCATATAATGTTGTAATTGCCTCATGTGTTTGCACTTATATTTCACTTAAATTTGGCTTTTTCCCTCTAATGATCTCGCCACTTGCCTCTTTCCTCTCAATGCTTTCTTTCAAATTCTCTAAGGAACTAATTGATCTCAATCAAAAAATCCCCCCTTGTGAGGTATAAACCCTCAAAAACAAAAAATTAAGAAGGATAATGATTCGAGAAAAAGGACACAAGAAATGAACGAAAGAATTGAATGAAAACACAACAAAAAATTTCAAAAAGTATTTCTTGAAATCGACTTTTGCCTTTTCCACAAGATTGATACCAATGGATGATTTAGGTATTGAACCAATTTCTTGAAAGAAATTGCGCTTCAAGAATTTTCAAGAAAGTATTTCTTGCAATAGAATAAGCCACTTTTTGGCTTGGAATTTTTTTTTCTTTTTACTTGAATTTTCTCTAGAACTTTTCGTTTCTTTTACACTAAATATCTGGAAAATCAACAAAGGCAAGAAAAATCGAAAAAAATTGTATTGGTGCATTAAATTTAATACACAAAATAACTCTTGAATATTCTTGGTATTTGTGTTGATGCAAAAGACTTGAGAAGATGATGAAGACTCAAGAAAACAATGAAGACTTGACGAAGAAGACGTGAATTAGGAAAAAATGTGGAAAGTTAAAGATATAACCTTGATTTTAGAGTCAAAGCGTTGATACCTACTAATGTGACTCACGTAGTAATAGTAGTTTTGAAACTCAGACAAGATTGATGTAACCCAAGAAAGCTAAAATTTAGATTTGAAGCTTGACCCAATAATTTATTGAACCGAAGTTATAACGGAACTTGACTCCTTAATCACAAAAATTATGAACCAAGCTATGAAGTTATTAAACACTACAAAGATTAATCATTGATAAGTTCGGAATTGAGTTCACTGAAAAACCAAAAGAAAGCAATCTTGCTTTGATTTAATCTCTCAATAATGATTAATGTTCAATGAATATAATGTGAGCCCTACATATAGGAAACTCATAAAAACCCTAAACAATTCGAAATTACTCTAAAAGTTACCAGAACAAAAGAATTAGACTTAAAATGGAACTCATGAAAATTCGTCTAGATTTTAACCCCTTGCGGTCACAATGTATTAGAGTGTGCGGCCGCATGGTAGGCCTTGTTTTGTCTCGAGTTGATTTTGGGTGATAGGTGCAGCCGTAAGCTCAATTGCTCCATGTCGATGGTTCGACGTCAGCTCCTCCTTTTCCTTTGCTTGAATCAATTGCACCCATCTCGCTTCCTATTCCATGCCCAACTTGAAAATTGTTGTTTTGCTCATTGCAATCAAAGTCTCAGTACATGTAGCTTGACCAAGTAATCTCATGGCTTCTTTGATCTTCTTTACTCGCGATCTTGATATTGGTCCTCCCACAATCAAATGATCCTTGCTAGCTTACGTCACATGGTTCTCATAACTTAAATTCTTTGTTCTCCTCATCGTGGGATGGCTTTTCGACGATGGTATAGACCTGAAATGTTTCTTGCTCATCATCCACCCTCAAAGTTAGCTCACCTGCTTCAAAGTCCAAAATAACTCGACTTGTGGACAAGAATGATTATCGAAGATAAATGATACATCCCAGAATTCTTCAATGTCAAAGACAACAAAGTCCATTGAAAATATAAACTTGCCCACTTTAACGAGCTTGTTCTAAAATATTCCTAGAGTATGTTCAATTGATCGTTCTGCCAGTTGAAGAGAGATTCTAGTGTCCTTTATCTCTTCCAAACCTAGTTTTCTATAAATCGAAAAAAGGCATAAGGTTTACATTTAGCATAGAATCAGTTGTCCCAGGGTCACATAAGCAATTAAAACTAGAGCTATTTCCTATTGAGTAAAGTATTTTGAGACTCTTTGTATCCTTTAATTTAGGAGATAGTATGTGTTACAAGATAGCACTGCACTTCTCATTTGGTGCGATGGTATCAAACTAATTTGAGCTTCTTTTCTTTGATGAGATCTCCTTTAGGAATTTTACATAGGTTGGTATTTGAGAAATTGGCTTCAACTAATGAGATGTTGACATGAGGCTTTCTAAATATATTCAAAAACTTTGCAAATTTTTCTTCAAGCTCCTTCCCTTCTATAGTTTCTAAGGGAAGGGGACAGGAGGCAAAATATGTCTTAATGGGAGTGGTTACCTTCACTTGTGAACTGTATGAATTCTTATTTGAAATTACTTTTGCTGATTGTTCACACTGATCAATGTACCCCTCATTTGTGGAAGATACCTTTTCATTCAATACCACCAATCTCTTTATTGTAATTTTTGGAATTTGAACCCCATTCCGCGTATTAATTGCCTGAACTATTTTACTTTTTGGCCTTTTTGAAGCCTTTAAGGAAAAGGGATAAGAGGTGAATCTTTTTTTTTTTAATTCTCTACAACACTTATTGCCATTACTTGCTATTTAGGATTTATTTGTGTCATTGGCAGGGTTTATTTTCTTGTTGCTAAAAACTCGATGATTCATTCTGATAGGTACCCTGAGAGGATTGTGTATTGTTCTAGGAGAAGTTTAGGTGGTTTCTCCAACCAAGATTATGTGTTGGAATGGAAATTATTTTCTGCCTTTGGTCTGCTTCTATGTGTAATTCACCTCCTCAGCTAATTTAGCAAACAAACTTCCTATGTTGCAATGCTCACATTCATGATTACCTTCGCAATGGTTGCACCCTGACCCAACTATTTGAACTGCATTTGCGGTTTAATTAGTTGTCATACCGTATACTTTTCTAGTTAGTACACTAGTGTATGCTAGATCTCCATTACTTCAAACACCTGATATGCTGTCCTTTTTGTATTGAACCATCATAGGCAAAGTCAACATTAGCCTTGCTTGTTAGATTCAACCCAATGTAGAAGTACTGGAATTGGAGCAATTTTGCAAACCATGTTGTGGACATAATCGGAGCAGCCCCTTTTATCTTTTCCATGCCTAGTAATAGCTTTCCGAATCAATCTAAGAGAACGTGGCGTTATTATCCTTACCTTGGGAATCCTCTTTGGTGGAAAGTATTTGTTCAAGAATTTCTAGCTTAGACTGTCCCAAGTGGTGATGCTATGAGGTGGAATTGTGTCCAACCATTCCCTAGCTGAATCCCTCAAAGTGTATGGAAAGAGCCTAAACCAAATTGTGCCACTAAAAACTCTCAGATATTCAATTATGGCACATACCTAGAAACGTCGAGATAAGAGCATTTGGATTGTTAGTTGGCCTCCCAAAGATTTGCTTCACGTAAAAATTTGCTTCCACGAATGTTGGATATGCTAGATCTGCTTTCTATCACTGGTGGAACTATTTATTTCCCATTAATCTTTCATTCTCGTTATCTGCAGCTGTAACCAGATGTGCTACATTTTTTATCTATCCCAATGGCTAATTAAAATACAATAGTACCCAATAATGACTCCAAAACTTGATTGTCTCTTAAGTGCAAATTATCGTGACCAAGTAACAAAGTGATAAGGAAAATATCGTTCCCATGAAGACTATGCCCTTGTTTGGGCTCCATTAAAATTATAATTTATTTTTTTCTCTCTTCTTATCAACCAAACATTCTCCAATATATAATATTATACGAAAATCCAAAACTTTTTATTTTTTTTAACCACGCACTCTCTAAAAAATTACTATTCCAAAATATATATTTCCATAATCTAATTAAAATGGAGGCCAAACAAGGGATATGAACTTAATTTGGAATCAATTAATTCTAACTCCAATCGAATTGCCGAGTTTGTATTGTCAATTTATCTACTTAAACTAATTACTCCAATGAGCAATTTATAGGTTAGGTAAAAGTTCGGTTGAATCACTAAGACTTCGAATCCCCCAATTTAATGCAATTTTCCCCTTAGAACCCTTATCAAATATTAAAGAGACTTTGCTGAACAACTTGATGTAATGTATGATCGACAGATAATTGTCGAACACCTAGTTAGCAATCTTAGATAGAGGTGGAAGACCAATAATAAGGATTTTAGTGTCATTGATAGGCCCCAGGGGTACGAACCAAACTACCGCTAACGACAGCCTCGTAGCATACCTGATAGGAGCGATCATGAGAAAATACCAAAGGTGGTTGATTAGTGAGTGTATTTTATACAATTCTTCGAGGTTTTAAAGAATGACATTTTGTTGTTATTTTGATAAAATATTACTTAATTTGTCAAGTATCGTGTTTAATATGTAAAGTTCTAGAACTAAATTGCAAATACTCAAAAGTTGTGACAGATCTCAAGATGAAGATTTGAGAGTGCTATGTATCAATTGGATAACAAAAGAAGTCAAATGAATAAAATATAGTCAGAGTTAATATCAAACATCAATTTACAGTCGAAAGAGTTATGCTCTGAATTTTCCGCCTCAAATCGAAACTCGTTATTAGCATATCAAACAATCAAGTTGGATATCAGAAGAGAAAGTTATGACAAAAATATTGAAGGTTATTCTATCGCTAGGATATGCCTAGGGCCTAGGCTTCAGAGGACGCTCGCGCTTCATCTAATTTTGAAGCTGCTGAAGGCGCACGCCTTGGCTATAGGCTAAATTTGGGAAATTCGGGATTTTTTCCTTGTATTTGTTTGGTAACAATTTTAGGCAATCTTTTTGACATCCCACAACACCCCCAACCTCCATTGTACCTAGTTCTACACATATTCTATGTATTTTTGGAGGCGAAAAACAAGTATATACATCAAATTAAGGGAAATCATACAAGAAATTGAAGATTTATAACCTAGTTTCAAGATTCATGTCAAGAACGTGGATCTTTCCTCCTTCTATCTTTCTTAGTTTTGGATGATGTTTTTCCAATTTTTCTTGTGTAATTTAATTACAAGAATGTTAGGCTAGATTCTTCCTTTATGTTCGATGGATGATGAACCTTATTAGTTGCTGAGTTCAATTTATAACTCATCAATTTAGTAATTTCATGGGTTTTGATTATTTATGCATCCATATTGTGTTATTTAATTGGTTAGCTACCAACTGGATAACTTATTGCCTTTCAGGAATAATGTGGGATAAATAAATCCTATAAATTAATTCATGTTTTTCATAAAAATTTGGACTAGAAATATGACTGGGTCGTATTAAACATAAGTTTAATAAATATTGAAAGAGAATATTGAAAAAATCGGATTATCAATTGTCATTAACATTGGAAAATAATACTACCTTTTATGGGTCGAGAACTGGAAATACCACCAATAGGGAGATTTAGAAATTCAATACATTCACTACGTATTTGTTAAAAAAACTTTTATTGCTTTCATAGTTTAAAATTAGTATAAACAAAATATCATCTCTTTTGTGCTATAACAGTTGTCAAATTTGATAATAACTAGTAAACCATAATTAGTCATTATTTCTCGTGAAGCGATACTTTTAACTCACTACATCATTACTTATCAATCATCTCATACGCTTGCAGGATTTTACCAAACAAGTTTTTGGCCCTATTGTCATGGAATAATTAGTTTAATTCTATTTTATTAGGTCATATTGGATTTGATTGTTCTTTTGTTTTTACTCTACCGACCACAATCTTGATCTCTCTTGTAAATTGGTATTCTTTTTAAGCGATGTTCAGTAATGTATGTAAGATGCACTTTTCAAATTTGGTATTTAACTCTTGCCAACTCTTTATTTTTCTCCATTTGTCCTAGACAATTAATTGGACGTCATGTGGAGAGTTAAATAATGTTATGGAGAGTTGAAGGTTTGAATTCCAAGTTCAAAACCACTCCCTTAAATTCTTTTGATGTCTTGCAAGTCTAGTCATCCTACATGGACGAACCACAACCCGTATTCTCCATCATTTCTCACTTGCACATGATGTCTCTAACCTGAACCACAACTCACAGTAAAGTCACACGTTGGATTCTTCTCAAGGCCGGTCTCACTAAAATTCATACGACAAATAGATCATGCGACCTGAGAGTACATATTAGAGCTCACGTTACTGTAAACAAATTAGGATATATAGTAACTTTATTAGAGGAACATTATATCTCGCTCCAAACTCAATTTTCGAATTCAAATATTTTCGATCCCTCAAATATTTATGGAATATACTTGAAATCCACATTGTGTTCTTCTATTCACAATTGTGTTATATACCCTAAATAGTTAAACACAATTATCTGACTGGTGAATACAAACATAAATGTTGGTTAAAATAGTTTTCTCATCCTACTCAAATCCTTCAACTTTAACTAGTTGATTCCTAGACATGTCTCATCAAACCGAATTAGTCATAATTATTGTAACATGTTAAAAGAGCAACAACGAAATAAAATTTCAAAAAACAATTAAAAGTCATAAGGGTATATATATGAGGTTATATAAACCTCTAGGTTGCACAATGAGAAAGTAATGATCCATCCCCTTATTTACCCTATATTGGTCGTAAAAGCACACTTATATGAAACAAGTGCTACATTATTTTTTTTTCCCTTTGTTAGGGTGTTCTTCAAAATAAACGATGTATAGATACTAGTTTGGGTATTTCTCGATACCTAATTTGAGTTTTCCTTGTTTTCAGTTCTCCAGGCAATATCAAATAGAGAACTTGATCTGGCTACAAAAAAAGGCTTAATGGATGGATTTACGATTACTTATAATAATTTCATTTTGATATTTCATCAAAATGACCTGATCATGTACATAACACCATTACTTTGTCTCATCTCAGTACATCCCGAAATTATCTGAGGAGGTATCCGTTCATGTGAGGGAGCCAATCTCAACTTGTTCGTTATACTTTTATATGTGCATGCAAATTATTATCTTGTAGTACCAATTCTAGATTACACATAAATTCAAAATTGTTCGTCTATGGGCATACAAAGGTCAATCAAGAGTTTTCTGATACACTAAACTCATATTCTACACAATTCTACATATTCGATGTTACCAAAAAGTATATCTCTGAACGTCTTCAGTGTATGACGATTACATATGTATGTATATCGTAAAGATATTTGCTTTACTAATGTCTCTCACAAAATTACCATCAACTATTTGGTTCCATCGTGATACTTGAGATCCTAAACATATGAGATAGTTGTACAACTATCATAGATCTCACATTCTCAACCAGAATCATTAGATGCTCAATAATCTATACCAAATAATTTCTTTTGCTCTCAAGAAATACACTACAAGATATGCTTCTTGCTACTATATATTGCAAGAGTGTCTAATAACTATTTGGGCTTGACTAACTCATCCATAGTCAACATCTACATATCTCTTCCAGTCACAAGTTATTCCCTCGGCAACATATAGAATAATTGACAGCAACACTATTTAGGTATCACAATACTCTTTCCAAGGATAATATTGATACCTACTAACTAGATCCATGACATGAAAAATGTTAGGACAATTATACATCATAGCATACTTCTAATATTTAATCGTACTAGATATGGTTCTTTGGATATTTCTTTGAGCACTTTATGGAGTCCTTGGACATAAATGAGACTTATATGGTCACCTTCCGATATAGAAGTATCAATATGGTAGTAATTCTACAATTTTAAATATTCTTGAGTCTTTATAATATATAACTTTTGTGGAGCAAAAAGACTAGAATAATTTTTAAAACAATATATACAATTTGCTAAACTTAATCTCAAAGATTGAGATTAACATCAAAATTAGAATTACAACCAACCATCAGAACTTTACATAAATATAGTGATCTTCATCCAAATATGATGAAATTTTGTATGAGAATAAACCCTATTAAAACTCAATTACCACTGTAAAGATGACTGTATTAGTCCATAAGTGTAGTTATATAGTTACCACAATACTAAAGAGCCTTTAACATGAAATCTAGAAGTTAATTCACGTGGATCTCTATAATCAATTCCCAATTAAGAATAAAAATGCAGTCTTTAGGCCTATTTGGTGTAACTTTAAATTAAACATACTATTATGGCTTGCAACGACGTATAGAAGTGAATCTCAATGTCATAAAAAAAAAATCTAACTCAAACACATTCATAATGAGTATAACATTTTTTTCCAAAAAATAAAAATAAAAAGAGCTTTCTATATCATAAATTCATTAGGCTTCTACTTAGTTTTAAAGAACATGAATGTTCTCAATAAACTTAATGTCCAATTAGAACTTCCACCACGTCCAGATCATGTTAGGATACCATATATATATATATATATATACTTCCAACACCTTTTCTCAATGTTTCTATTTGTAATCATATACGTAAGGGATTTTCTGAACAAAGAATAATTGAAAATAGATTGCTCCCACTCGAAGACAGATTACTCCCACTTGAATCCAAAAAATCAAGAAATAGTTTAGCGACCAAACTGTAATTTTGAGAATTACAGTTTGACCCCACACGCATTAGTTAAACGTTATGTATTTTTTATAATAGATGCGCTCCACACATAAACCGCTGCACATGATTTTAATTTTTTTGGGTTTTCTTTTAATTTTGACGTTCTAAGTTTCTTTGTGTGATTAGAATTTAATAATTCTATACTTAACAACCTGATTGGGACACAAATGCAATGAAAGAAAATGTAGCATTCTTTAATATAAATTAAGGATCAAGATTCTTACTTGAAAAGATGAATTTCAAGATACTTTGTTGCTGAATCAAATTGCTATTTCATGTTCCCAAATTCTCCATATTTTAGCACAATATGGAAGGGAAATATTATCCACAACCCAAGTACCAAATTTTGTAAGTTTCCATGTCAAATATGTGGTTCTAGGCACTTTTGAAATTTGGTGGTATTTCCATACGAATCTAACACTCTTGTCACCTCTTTTCTTTCCATTTGTCCTAGACAATAAGTTGGAGGTTATGTGTGGGAAGTTAAAGGAGTTTTTGGGGAGTTGGAGATTTGAATTCCAATTTCAAACCGATCCCTCCAACCCTTATGATATCCTACGGATCTAGTCACCCAACATGAGTGACCTTCAACTTGTATTTCCTAACAACTTTTATGCCAAGAAAAAAGGAAATAGGGCCTAATATTTAAGGAAAAATCAATGCCCTAAGTGAGAGATGAACTCATCAAGATCGGCAATACTTGTGACAATGATGTTATCCAAATAGACCATAAAAAAGAGTGAAGTTTTGGGAATTGTAGATGAGTAGAGAGGTATCAAATTGAGAGTTTAAAAGGTAGTGAAAAGAAGGAATGATCAAAGCATTTGTACTACATTTCAAGGGCTTAAGGCAACAGATTACCTTTCGGAGTTGACAAACATATGAGGATTACTTTGATAAACGCAACCTAGAGTTGGAAATGAAGACATGAGTAAAGGACCTTTTATAAAAGGGTATTGTCATCATCGAATTAAGGAAGAGGCCAAATGTAATCAAGAGCAAGACTTAGAATAAGGCATCCGGTAGTGGGTTTTATAATTGAGCTAAAAGTTTCATGGTAGTCAACCTCACGTTACTTACATCGTAGGCAACATATTGGTTTATAGCGCTCAACGATCATTTGAATTCTTCAAATGTACTGTATCGTGAACAAGTAATAAAGTGAAAAGTAGAGTATTGTTCTCACGAGAGCTATGTACTCAATATAGTGTCAATCAATTAAAACTCTAATCGAATAGTCAAGTGTGTTTTTATGATTTATAACTAACAATTGTAGTGAGTAAATTATGAAGGTTTTGCAAATTTAGATTGGATAATTACTAAGGCCAATCCCCTTTATTAATCCGTTTGAGTGCAATTCAACAACATGATAATATGTTCACACTATTGTTGATCGATATTCCGAAGTTAATTAAAAGTATTTCTCGATGTTAATTAATTCTATCCTTTCATGTGACCTTCTTATATCTCTATGAAAGATCTGAATCAACTATTGAAAAGTTGTTCTTAGGTCCTGAATTTGCCACGTCTCGCTTCTTTCTTCCAATTGCATATCCAATTTCACCTAATAAATGAAATATACAAAAACTCAGGCCATAATTTATCAAAAGAGATAATAAATGTCTACATTTATCGATCCAAATAAGTGTATTTTCACCACAGACATTCGGTTTGTGTTTGTCCTGAAAGTTTTCAATTGACAATAATGTGGGAGGTTTGAGGAGGAATGAATCTCCAAGTGAAATTTCGAATCGTGGCATCAAATTCCTATCACATGGCTTGACGCCACTAAAAATGTTTTAGGATGACGGTATGAAATGAGGGTTAATTGTGTCTAACGCAATGAAGAAGCAAGACTGATTTTTAATAGGTTTATGGATGTTATCTTTGGCTTGAGTGTGCATAGGATGGATGTTGGTGCAAAGACTTAGGAAGAGGAAATGGGGAAGATGAGTCGAGGTGATCAAGAATGTGGCTTTAGAGGGAATGAAGAGGCCGATAAAAGACATTCGCAGCTGGGATAGTGGGTATTCTTGGGGACTGAGATGGTGGCGTGGTGTTAGGTCAGCCATTAGAGCAAGCATGTCTATTGCAGGTGCATGGAAAGGGACGTTGATGTGAAACTATGTAGCAAGAGTAGCTCCAAAACCCACAAAAGATTGAAATCACAACCTAATAAAGCTAAAATTCCTGTTTGAAGCTTGACCCAATAATTTATTGAATCAAGGAACCAAAGTTATGGAAGAACTTTACCCCCTAATAAAAAGCCTCTTTCTTTGATTGGCTTGAGATGCAATTTGTTCAATCTTCTTCTTTCCACCTGAACTATGACTTTCAACGACATGTAAAGAAATTAAATCAATAAGTTATTGTATTAAAACAATACATAATGTCGAAGTGTGCATATGAAGTGGAAGAGATTAGTTTGGTTCCTAACTTAGCCCTTAAATTCACCCCAAACTAGTTAAGGAACTCAAGATTGACATAATATTTTCATGCTTTTAAGACATCCACAACACATTTAAAATGTATGTCATATCCATCTAGACTTTTGAAATATACTAGAGTATCATCTAACCTAGATATGGGATGATGATACGTTACCGTCAGCAAACTCATGTTTACCCACATGTTTCCTTTGCTCTTTAAACTCCTCAATTGATTTTGAAGCTCATTGTCTTCCTAAAGGAACAAGTAATGAATCTCCTGCTATAAAGAAATATCCAAACTAAGGTGGGGTTGGTTAGTCTCCTCAATTTGCTATTTAATGCTAATAGGCATGTCCTTATGAACCAAGTCTTCAAAACCCAGCAATAAAAAAATAGCCAAATCAGGGAGGGGTTTGTTAGTCCTCACTAAAACCCTCCTAATTTCACTCTCTTTTCCGTGGAAACTGACTTTTGACTTTTCTTTTTTCTCTTGTGGCCATGCTCTTTTTTCTTTATCTTCAGCAAACTCTCTATTTCTTTTTTCTCTTGTGGCTCTATTCTTCATTCAAGAGTTTCAACCACCTCTCTATTTTCTCTCTTACTCTCTATTTTTTCCTCTCTTGTTTCTCCATATGATTAATTGTTTGAGAATTATTCATATTGTGAAATTTGAAACTTTTCGTCAAATCATCAAACTCACTACGCTTAGTAAGAAGTTCATCTATGAACGGATACTCTACTCCATTAAAGTCTCTAGAATTTCTTCTAGGCCCCCATTAATGCCTATCTTTTTTATTTTTCATCCTAACAACTTCAACTACTAATTTGGTCGATTTCAACAATATTTTGCCTCTTAACATCAGGAACTGTTCTAAGTTGTCCCATTTGTAAGTTGGCAATCAATGTATCCCTCCTATCTAATCTATCTTTAAATTCCTCTCACATCACATTCATCCTCTCAAAATTTTGTTGCATTGNTAGCCTATTTGCCTCTCAACTTCAAGAATTCCCTTTGTAAGTTTTCGATTAATGTATCCCTCCTATCTATCCTTAAATTCCCCACACATCACATTCAGCCTCTCAAAATTTTGTTGCATTGCCATGAAAAATTGATTATTCTCCTCCCTAAACTACATCTTTTCTTTTCCAACATCCTATGAACTATAATAATATTTCCTCACGTATTTGCACTTGTGTATCCCTCAATTTAGTTTTTTCCCTCTAATAATCTCACCAGTCTACATTTTTTCTCTCAATGCTTTCTTTCAAGTTGTCTAAGGAACTAATTCATCTCAATAAAAAAAATTCCCCTTGTGAGGTTCAAATCCACAACAACAAGGAATTTAAGAAAGACAATGACTCCAAAAATAGGACTCAGGGAAGGAAAAAACAAAAGAATTGAATGAAAACACAACCAAGAATTACAAGAAAGTGTTTTTTTGAAATCGATTTATAACTTTTCCACAACAAAATTGATACTGATAAATGATTTAGGTATTGAATTGAATTCTTGAAACAAATTGCGTTTCAAGAATTTTCAAGAAGGTGTTTCTTGAAATCGATTAAGCCTCTTTTTGATTAGGAATTTTCTTTTTGGTTTTACTGGAATTTTTTTTAAAGAATTTTCCTTTTTTATATATAATTTGACACTAACTATGCAGAAAATCAACAAAGGGAAGAAATATCAAAACACAATTGTATTGGTGCACTAAATTTAATTCACAATATAATTCTTTAATATTCTTGGTATTTGTGCTGATGTAGAAGACTCAAGAAAATGATAAAGAGTCAAGAAAATGATGGAGACTTGATGAAGATGAAAAAAATGCAGAAAGATAAGAATACAACCTTGATTTTAGAGCCAAAGCTCTGATACCAACTGACGTGAACCCATGTAGTAATAGCAACTCAGAAACTCACAAAAGATTGAATCACAACCCAAGAAAGCTAAAATTCCAGTTTGAAGTTTGACCTATAATTTATTGAATCAAGGAACCAAAGTTAAGGAGGAATTTAACCCCTAATTACAATAACTATGAACCTTGCTATGAATTTGTTGAACGCTACAAAGATGAAATCTTTTATAAGTTAGAAATTAAGTTCAATGAAGAATAAGAAGAAAACAAATCTTGCTTTATTAATTCTCTCAATAATGTATTGTTTTTACAATGAAAAGAATGAATCTTATTTATGGGAACCTATAAAAACCTAATTAAAACGGAATTATATCAAAAAATACCATAACGGGAGTTCCACCAAAAATAGACTTGTAGAAAAATGTGTTCTGAAAATGAACTATACTACCGCATATTTATAACTTTCGTGACAGCATAGAACAACCAAAATTCTACTTCTTTGTTTCGGGGATAGTAAATGTATCTTGTTTTATACTTTGCTACAACATTGTTGCATAGTTATCCGACTGGCTTCCAATTTTGTTTTCTTGATTCCAATGCATCCAACTCTTAGATTTCGTAGCTTGAACATGTAATGCATGACTTAAGTGATTCTATTTGCTCGCACTCTCGTCATTTATTCCTCTTCAAATTGAGCTGAATCTTTGTGAATTTGTGCACTCCATGGATCTATCAAACGTGGTGATAGGCAAAATAAGTGGAAGGGCTGAATTAGAAGGACACGCGACTGGGCTAGTAGGTTCAAGCAATGGTGGTAGAGAGGCAAACAAGAAGATCACTTGATAAATTCATGATGATGCAAGACAAGTAACCTCCGAGTTTGTAATGTCCCAAAAATTCATAACATTATCTATTTAGTTTTAAAGTTATAATTGAGTTGAAAGTGTGTTTTGGAGATACCCCGCCTTGTCTCGAAAGTCGGGATATTTATAATTTTATTTTTAAAAGAAAAGAAATTTGGTTCAAAAGAATATGTTAGGAACTGAATTTATGGAAATTAGAAGTAAGGACCAAAAGCTGGAAAGAAGTGAAAATTGGCCATTTCATTCCTAGAGGAGCATCCCTAATTGAGGATATCATAAGGATGCTACTATTGACTAGATCTTTTGCATGTTATTTCATCTTAAAGTACGTGACGAGATCTTCGATTTCACACCCAATTTTTATATTTTCCAACTCGAATTATCATATTAAATCACGTGACAGGGTAGGACCAACTCGATGGTGCATTCTGATATGGTACACCCTGAGTGTATTGCGTATTGTTCTAGGAGAAGTTTGGGTTGTTTCTACAACCAAGATTATATGTGTTGGAATGGGGATTATTTTGCTGCCTTTGGTCTACTTCTACATGTAATTCACCTCATCAGCTAATTTAACATACGAACTTCCTACATTATAATCCTCACTTTCATGATTACCTTCGCAATGGTTGAACCTCTGCCCAACTATTTGAACTACATTCACTATTTGATTAGTTGTCATACTGCCTACCTTTTTAGCTAATGCTGCTAGTTATGTTGAAATTGTTGTTATTGTGCTAACCTCATGCATCTACAACTCTATGTTCACCTAATCTTTCAATCAATCATAATGTACTAGTGTATACTAGATCCTCCATTACTTCAAACCCCTGAGCCGCTATCCTTTTTGTATTATTGACCCATCATAGGAAGAGTCAACATTAGCCTTGCTTGTTGGATTCAACCCAATGTAGAAGTATTGGAATTGGAGCATTTTTTGCAAACCACTTTGCTTATGGACATAATAGGAGCATCCCTCTGTATCTTTTTCATGCCCCGTAATAGCTTTCTGAATCAATTTGAGAGAATGTAGTGTTATTATCCTTAGCTTGGCAATCCTTTTTGGTGGGAAGTATTTGTTCAAGAACTTCTAGCTTAGACTGTCCCAAGTAGTGATGTTATGAGGTGGAAATGTATCCAACCATTCCCTAGTTGAATCTCTCAAAGTGTATGGAAAAGAGCCTCAACCAAATTGTATCACTAAAAACTCTTAGATATTCAGTTATTGCACACATCTAGAACCGTCGAGATAAGAGCGTTTGGATTGTCAGTTGGCCTCTCAAAGATTTGATTCAATTAAAAATTTGCTTCCCCAAATGCTGAATATGCTATACTAGATTTTAGCTTTCTACCGCTGGTGGAACCATTTATTCCCCATTAATCTTTCATTCTCGTTATTCGCAGTTGTAACTAGATGTGCTGTATTTTTATCTATCCCAATGGCTAATTAATTACAATAGTTCCCAATAATGACTCCAAAAACTTGATCGTCCCGTAAGTACACAGTATCGTGAACAACAAAGTTTATGTAAAATATCGTTCACATGAGACTATGCCCTTATTTGGGCTCAATTAAAATTAAAATTTATTTTTCTCTATCTTCTTAACAACTAGACATTCTCCAATAAAAAATGTTACATGTAAATCCAAAACTTTTTATTTTTTTAACCACGCGTTTTCTAAAAAATTACTATAAAATACATTTTTCCATAATCTAATTAAAATGGAGGCCAAACTAGGGATGTGAACTTAATTTGGGATCAATTAATTATAACTCCAATCGAATAGCCAAGTTTGTATTGTAAATTCTATGCAATTTATCTACTTAAACTAATTATTCCAATGAGCAATTTATAAAGGTTTGGTAAAAGTTCAGTTGAATAATCACTAATATTTTGAATCCCCCAATTTAATGCAATTTATATCATGACAATATGTACTCATACTTGTTGATCAATGTTCCTAAATTATTGAATAATCTCTCTCTCAAGTATAATTAAATATTTCCTCTCATATGACCTTCCTATATCTATATGAAAGATATGAACATGAAAACAACATATATATATGTGTGTGTGTGTGTGTGTGTGTAATTAGAAATCTAGCATAGAATTACAAAATTCCAAGACATCATGATTGCTTTATAAAATGTAACCTAGATTAGGTAATGAAGAAATAGAAGATAAATATTGAATCTTTGCAACGCTTTCTTGATGAATCTCCAGTTGCACATTCTTTTCTTTGCCCGAAAACCAAGTTTGGATCGTCAATTGATTGAAAACTTGTATTTGCCTCCTAATTCTCCAAAAAAAAAAAAGATTCAATTGCCTCTCTTTCGTTTTAACATTTGTTGAATTCTATGGTATGAGAGGTTCTTGATGTTGTTCTGTATTTATAAAGGTCGCAAATATGTGTTGAAATTGGTTTCCAAAAGGTAGTTGACTCAAAATAGGAAACCATCCCGTCTGTCAAAAAGTGAACCTTGCGTGCATGAAGAAGGCAGTTGCGTAAATGAGGGTCACTTGAAATTTCTGCTCTTAAGTTTGGTGAACATAGCGCAAGGGCTCTTATTGCGCTTGGGAAAGGCTTTCACCTTGGGACCAATAATTGGCCCCTAAAGCATATCTAGATCGTTTCTTTTTGCAATTTTGCATCCTTTAGCTTCTAAATGGCATCCAATTGATCCATTATGATCTCCAATCCTTGTTTTGTGGTCCAAATCTACTATTGAATATTTGAAATTTGAACTTGAACTTTGGAAATCCTCTTCTTTTTCGTTGATTTTTGTTCATTTCTCTCAATTTCACTTCCAATTATGTTTTATGTAACAAACAAAATACACAATGTATTAGTTTATAACTAATCATAAGAACTCCTAAATGTCTATATTTGAAGGCATAGGTAAATGTATAAAATACACTTGTCAGGGCAGCATACCATAATCGTTGACCTTGCACGAATAGTGTTCCACGGTGTACATAGACCAACCGACTCCAATTAATCCTACATGACTACAGGCAGATAGAGGTCATTCAAAAGTCACTTTAATAGGATTAATTGCAAGAGAACCAAGGCTTGCTTTCTACATCCATGAATTGCATAAACAGAAATAACATTCATTTCCATCATGTAATACAAGGGAGTTTATGACACAAACAACCATAAGACCAAGACCGTTTTTGTAATTGCATGGCAAAGAACTTCATTGCCTTGTTCAAGTACCCCAATTATGTTACACAATGGAAGAATGTTCAACAAGGTTATGGAATTTGGCTTACATTCAAATTCCCAAATCTTACAAAATATCCTATAAGCTAAATCAAGTTTTTCAGTAGAAGGATATCAAACGATCATTGAATTCCACATCCTGATGTCCCGATCTCGATACAATGCAAAAATCCTCTTCTCTAATTAAACCTAGTTAACTTACAACATTTCAATCAGTGTACTCCCCACAAAAAAAAAAACTTTAAAATCAAATCCTTGCTTGAGGATATACCCATGCATCTCTTTTGACAACCCTAGAATTCCAAGCGCAGAAATGAAACTTGTTGCAATACTTGCATTATTAGGTTTTACACCAAAGTTCTTCATCTCGAAATATATCTTAACACTCTTGTCATACTCTCAATTCTGTAAAATAATCAGAAATCTAGATGCTCCAAGAGATCATATCCTTAAACGACATGGTGCAAAACATTTGCTAAGCTTCACCAATGTGTCCAAAGTTATAGTACATGTCCATGAGAGTGTTGGAAACAAACAAATCACAATAAAATCACTCCTCATAGCACAACCATGGAGGGCTATTCCAGCTTTCTTGGCTTCAAATCTATCGCAAGCCGAAAATAGAGTGGCCACTGTAATGGAATTAGGCTCCACCCTTACAACTCTCATCCTTCTATACAAACTCAGCATATAACAATAGTCCATAAATCAAGGTCTCTCTCTACTTGAGGCATATCATTGAAGTGCTTTATCCAAGCTTTCACATTTGCCAAGCATGTCAACATATCACGTAAGTATTGGGTTTAAAATTATCGTGAGTCTCATCAAAACGAATCAGCTTGAGCACCTTCCTTCCTTGTTCAAGAGAAGATAATTGCGAACATGCCTTTAAGACAAGCTGGTACTTGTAATTGTTACTAGTTATAAGCCACATGGGTTTACATTGTATGATCACAAAGGCAAATCCTTCTTCTTCAACAATTTCATTCATCTCATTAACGCCTTTTATTGGGAGAATATGCGGTTGAAAATAAATTT
>CAIGRP010092917.1:0-25599 GCA_903798385.1 Fraxinus cuspidata | reverse complement strand
AATCTGCTAGATTATTAAATCTATTATATATAATTGAATCTGTTATATTCAAAGTTATATGCAAAAACGGTATGTGAAAGCTCAGTGTTTAAATTCACCGCATATAGGTATGCGCAAATCCGATATGTTATAAATACGATATTAAAACAGTAAATTCGGTACCCAATGTGTAAATCCGGAATCTAGTACCAATCCGGTATGTTGTAAATACGACATTAAAACATTAAATTCAGTATCTAGTGTGTAAATCCAGTATCTAGTACTGAAACACTTATCTTACAATTTGTAGCGGTCATCATGCTTTGTTTGATTCGCGATGTGATGAATCACGTTATGGATGAAGAATCACCAACGACAATTTGGTTGAAGCTAGAAAGTTTGTATATGTCCAAGTCATTGACGAACAAGCATTATCTTACGTAGAAAATGTACGATTTTAAGATGACGAAAGGATAGGATTTGAGACAACATATCAACGTATTCAACCAAATTATTAGCGATCTAAAGTGAGTTGATATGAAGTTCAAAGATGAAAACAAGATGTTGAGGTTACTAAATTATCTATAAGCTTCTGCTACATATGAAAAATTGGTTACAACTCTAATATAGAGGAAAGAAACTTTGAATTTGGAGGAGATCACATATCTATCAAGTTTTCATTAGAGGAAGAAAGTCACAGATCTCAAGGGTGAAGGGCATGTGGTCAAGGGAAACAAAGAACATGGAAGATGCAAGTTTCGGAATGGATTGAGTGATAATAAATCTCGATCTAAATCCGAGAAGAGGAAGGACATACAGTGCTTCAAGTGCGGGAAAAAGGGACACATAAAGCTGGAATGTCCAGAGAAGAAGGAAAGTGGTGAGAAAAAGAATGTTCATCGAAGTCTATGAATCCAGTGAAAGAAGAAGACTTGGAGAACGGTGGCGATGATGTGGTTTTTGTTTTATCTTGTTCAAATCATCTCACATATTCTTGGATTCTATATTTTGCATGCTCTTATCACATGATATTCAATAAAGATTGACTCGACACCTACATATTAGTAAATCATAGTTCTATTTTGATGAGTAATGATGTATCTTGCAGAGTTAGATTAGACAACATTAGAATAAAAATGTTTGGTGGTGTCGTTGGAACATTGTATGATATTAGACATGTATCGGATTTAAGTGAATTTTTCATTTTTTATTGAAAACTCGTGCATAAGTTAAAAAAAAGTAAAGAATCACTTGTAAGAAAACTTCACTGTTCACTCATTTGTAGAAGAATTGCCTACAAGTAGAAAATGCTATTTATAACTAAAAAATTCGCTTGAGTACAAAAATTACTTTTATAACTATTGAATTTACTTATAAGCCAGAAATCACTTATAAGACAAAAGTTCATTTATATGTAAAAAAAAGACAAAATTAAAAAAATTTACTTAATAAAGAAAAAATCACTTATAAGACAAAAATTCATTTTTATGTAAACATTTTTTTTTTTTTGGGAAAAATACTACTAAGAACTAAGAAGTAAAGTATATAAAGTCACCTATACCTTAAAAATCCATTTGAATATGATAAAATTACTTATAAGTACAAAATTCACTTATAACTAAAATTTACATAAAGAAAAAAACACACACAAAAAAAAAAAAAATCAATTATAAGTAAAAAATACTTATCAGTTAAATTTTATTTCTAAGTAAAACATTAATTATAAGTAAAAATTCATATATATAAACAATTTACTTATATGTAAAAGTTTCACTTATAAGTAAAAAAAAAGGTCATATTAAGAAATTTTAATTATAAAAAAATTATTTCACAATAAATTTTTAATCATTTGTACGATATTCTACCAACTTGATTCATTTTAATTCATTCCCCTGATCCTATTCCTCCGAATCTTAGTTCCTAATTATATTCTTAACCTCTGCTCTACAGTGACCAATTTTAGTTGTTTACCGTTTCTCTTTTATTTGAAAATCCCAAACAGTAAGAAAACCCTGGTAAAAAGTGGAAAGCACCCTGAAGACTCCCCCTCTCCGATGGCTTCCCCGGCTACAAGATTCATTTTCGCAATTCTTACATTTGTCACCATGGGAATGATAATCGGTAATTCCTCCTATTCTTTATTGTTAGCAGTTCAATGATGGATTCCTGTACCGGACAGAGTTTTGGTTTTATTTTCTGACAGTTTTAACTAATAAGATGACATTTAAGAGGAAGAAAAGAGATGGATTCATTGTAAAATTTAATTTATGCACAAATGAGTAATTTGAACTTGACAGGTGATTTCCATTGAAACGTGTATAAGAACTTGCTTGTACAAATTTATTAGGTCTTGGATTTGAGTCCAAAAATATAAAGAAAATCCAATTAAGCTGTATAAAAAATAATAGTTTCTAGTTGATGATTTTTTTTTCTTTTAGCTGTATGTGTGATTGTAATGGGCCCCATTTGCGATGGACTTTGGATCATAGCGACAATCGGTTTCGTTATTATTACTGGGAAAGCTATTATGAGAGATTGATTAAAATTAATCTGTTTTCTGGATAGATTGGGTAATTACGTAGTAATTTCTCTGTTTTGTTGCATTAACCAAATGTTTGCTGAGTTACTACTTATTCAATAAGATGAAAAAATGGAACTGAAGGGAGCCTAAAGGTAAAAACTTCTTTTAATTTTTACACATATTCCAACTTTTTGTTCCAAAAATTGTATGAGGTTGAATATTGTCGTCTATAAAGAGCAGGGTGAAATTAGTACTGCATGCTTCACAAACATAAAATCAGAAAATTGTGTTTCTGGATTTATGTTTCTTTGTTACTGAAGTCTGAAGCTTAACATGTAGACTATTTCATGTCGAATTTCTTTCTTCGCCTTCTAAATGTGGATTTTACGACAAATAAAGTATATTTTTTTGGTTGGTTTTCTTGTCTTTGAGTAAATGATGAGCTAATGCTGAAAATGACATTGAATATGCATGGCCAGGGGCTTTATTACAATTAGCATATATTCGAAGGTTGGAAGATTCACGTGGTATATTCCTCAGTCATTACTCTCTAAAGATTTAATTTTATGCAATAATTTTTTGACTTGCTTCAATTATATAATTGTTATGATATTATTTTTACAACTAGTCTGATTATTCCTAATCACAGTGGGTAAACTTCTGATTTCTTCTAAATTTAGGTGGTTTGTGCAAAATTGAGAAACCATTTTCCTTAACTTTAAAACAGAATCTGACAACTCTATTCCCTCTCTTATATGAGTACTTAATCCTTAACTGCTGAGCCTGCTAAAGTTACCATGATGTTTTGCTATTCTCAGCGTGGTGACAGGCCTCAAAAGCGTATAAATCCTTAGCTTTTGTATCCTAATTGTCCTGATAGTCATTCTACATGAACAACAATTATCAAGGTAATTGCAATTCAGGGCCTCCCATACTAGCCTCTTTTAAAAGGCTGCAAGCAGATGCTTTTAACATACGAATTCCATCCTGTAAGCTTGTAACCCAATTGACATCATTCAATCCATTGAAGTTACCTCATTATTTTTAAAGCCCAAATTTGATTGCATGCCTTTGTTTCAGTTATATCTTTGTGGCTAGAACCTGTTATGCATTTTATATCTTTACATAATCTTCAAACATTTCTATTAGATCTTGCTCAGGCAGATTTGGTAAGTTCAGTAACTTTAGAGCTCTGTACGAGTGTGAGTGCATTTCTGTGTTTACTTTTGTTGTGTGTTCTGCTGCTTCTTTGGGTGAACTGAGGATTTTGCATGATGGTAAAATATTGATTTTATGTTGACGCTTGTAACGACCCAAATTTTTGAAATCTGAAATCGCTACCAAAAAATACTTATGAATGAATAATAGTTATCATTAGCTATATTAACACTAAATTTCAACATAAGTAAAGTGATAAATTTCTTTTACAATTATTATGACTAATCATTTAAATTGAATGTGCGTGGAGACCTTGAACTAATCTGCCAAAATACTCACTGTTTGGTTAAAACTCCAAATCAACATGTGCAAAATTAAATGACAAGTAGTATATTAATTTATTATGGTCTTTACAAAATCATGATAATGATGCATCATATATTTTCTGTTCCTTCAGTGAGTGGGATTGTGGGACACTGCCTCAAAATTCACCCAAAAGTATATCATTCTGGCTGATTTCATTAGACATGCATAAGAACTGTAAATCAATTACTAAAGTTGCTCTATGTTCAATCTCCGATATGTCGTAATCATTTATGTGGAAACCGTATATAGCAAGGAAGACACAAAATACCCAAAACAAGTTTAAATTTCCAAGTCATCGTATGAAATTATATGTCCAAATAAATTTGTCCCAAATTTCAAATAAAAATGAATGAGTTCAATAAATAAAAAAAAACTAAGGTTACTGCTAAAATTTAGAATTTAAGGTGCGTTACACTGTTTATTTTATTGAATCCCAAAAAAAAATCCTGGTACCACTACTGCACCTCATCGCCCACCAACCAACGACCCGTTCTAACCTGTGAAGAGTAGGAAAAATGGTGAGTACATGGAAATACTCAGTAGGACATAAAAAATGGTGCAATCCCGAATAAAATTTATATAACATGTGTCAAAAATTGTCATACTGTCATCATATCTTTAGAAATCAGTAAGAGCTCAATACATATCATATCTTTGGTACCGGATGACCATCATACATATCATATCTTTAACTTTCATGAGTACAACAATTCATCAACATGAAAAAATTAATTTAAATAGGATAGAATTACGTGCATCTCGTTATCCGACCTTGTTAGATTAAATAAGTTTTTGAAAGATGAAAACTCTAAAATCACGTTCCAAACTATTTTTCTGTCTCTGCTTGTGTGCCGTGCATAAATGTATATTTTGTTTGTGTACCCACCATCAAGTCATACATCTATATGTACATAGGCAATAATAAGGGTTGGTGCATAGTGGGAAACGTGAAGGAGTGGGATAGGGTAATTGGATAAGAGTATTTGATACAAAATTTTGATTAAGTCTTATCAATTTAGGACTCCCACGTGTCAAAGTAACCACAACTCAAAAAAAAAATCATACACGTGGCTTCCCATTAAAATTCTCAATTCATTAAATAACTCAACTAAAATGCAATACAAGACAATATCTTCCGACCTCGATAACTTGGGCTTTGCTTATTCAAATTAATTTTTTCTCGAGCCTAATATACATGATTAATTTATCTAACGAGTCCAATATTCATATACATATCATTGCTCCATCAATATCTAAATATTGACACAATAAAATTGAAATTTAATATTTTTTTTATATATAAATCACTTTAGTCCCTAGCTTCCCAATATATATATATAAAAAAAAAAAAAAACACAGCATATAAATAATAATAAAAAAAATAGCCTATAAAATAATTGATTCTATTGTATGAAAGTTTTTCGGGACTTTACAACGCTTATAGTGGGAAACATTTTAAACTTTGCTCATTATGTTGCTTCTTCTTTTGTCCATGCATCTCATGTTCATACTTAGGTTCTATATTGTGAACTAACCAATGTAAAAAAATGGTAGACTCCCTGCATTAACTTCATTGAAATTCTGTGCAAAAATATTCTCATCAAATGACTTTTTTCAGAAAATTTTGGTGTGTAGATACTGAATCTTCCTTGAGAAGATTAAGTGAAACTCAGAATGGAGGTGGTATTCAACTTATTCAAGGTATTTACCTTTACCTTTAAAGTATATAGAACCCAAATAATACGCACTTTTTTTCTGTGAATATTTATAAATACCTCATGGAAAATCGATGCATTTCTGTATTTATTTTTATAGGTATTTCTCATTGGGAGGACAAAGAAGCCTTGATTTTACGTCTTGGATACGTATGTTCCTCGTGTTGTTCTCAAATCTCTAGTTAGCTGTTGGTCTTTTACCAAAGATGCATTTTTGTTAAAAACATGGCACAAAATTTGACGCCAATTACCCTTACAGTGAAGCCTGAACACATGAATTCATATACTTAATAAAGCTCAGTGATTTATTATATTTAGTTACGCTAAGAATTTTTCTATATTATGACTTTCATTCATTTTCTGAGGCAGGTCAAACCTGAAATTATTAGCTGGTCACCACGCATTATTGTATTTCGTAACTTTTTAAGTACAGAGGTATGTCAGTTGATTCTAATTTTTCTTGATTGACATGGTTTATGTGATCTATAGTTTCTATTTCCATTAAAAAGTGTAACTCTGTTTATATTAGTTTTGTCTATTGTACTGCTGAAAAATGTAATTCATAATTGATTATCACATCCTTTTATGATCTTTTAATAGTTCATTATGTTGAAACAAGACTATGCATCCAGGAATATTTTGTTGTAAGTCTGTGGCTTTATGTTCCATATTGAGTAAGCCTTTTAAAGTATATTGCAGTTTTTGATGCTAGCCAGGTTGAAAAAAATGCTTTGCAATTTCTTCTCATAAGTGTTCCATAAGGTGAGAGCAAAGAACAGCAACCTTTGTGACGACCCTGTTGCCGAGGATGGTGCGTTTAGTAAGAACGAAACATCACGAGAGTAGTACTGGAGCTGCCTACCCAAAATCCACATGGAAACTAAATTTTTGTAGGAAATCACTTCAAAAATGTTCTGTTTTTCAATCCCCGTTTACATGCTCTAAATCTATAGAACTGAAACCTAATTGCATCTTAAGTCTAGTGAATTTAAATGATTATCATGATTTAAGCTAAAATACCCCTCTTCCTTTTGCTGGGCTTTTTGCTCCTCTGTAATTTTTTCTTCTGACACAATGAATGGACTTCTAAGATATTTTTCTTATCATCCATGTTGACCAAAGAAGTCATCCTCATGAACTCATTTTCCTCAATACTTCTTCCATTTCTGTGACCTAGACCATTAATTAGTTCCCTTGCCCATTCTTCAGTTGATCCAAAGAATTTATTTTCCGTGACCATTTCAGCTTTCTCCTCTTATTTTATTTTCTATTTTTTTGCGGGTATACTATAAAATTTTGTGAGGAAAAGAAAAGGCCAAATGATGAAAAGTATTGAGGACGTAAGCGTATTCTTGTGTATCTCCGTTGAATTTATGCCACATTCTGACAAATTGGCCTTGCAGTATATGTTAAATAGGTCATTTAAATTGTGGAGTGCTTATAATGCCTATTGTTCTATGAATAACAACTAAGAATGGGAAATCATTTTCTACTTCACAGGAATGTGATTATCTTAGAGAAATTGCCAAGCCTCGTCTACAGGTTTCCACAGTTGTGGATACAAAAACTGGAAAGGTGAATAGAAAGCAAATATTTTAGTCTAATTTAGTGGCTTTTTATTTTCATTTAATGGTTTGTTGATCTCTTGTAGTTGGAATCATATATTAAATTGCTCATGTTAGCATTTAATCTAGATGTTGAAATTATCTGGAAAACTGGATCTGCTCAATCAGGACTTAGTATTCCAGCATAACGTTGCTGGTTCACACAACATTAATTGTTCCTTGTACTCTATCCAGAATTATTTTCTCAGTTAAATTCGTGATGTTTATTCTTATTATATCTACTATGCTGACGCGACAATGTTTTGGCATACTTTGCTCCATATGATATATTTTCTCCCCTGTTTAATGGTCAGCTATGATCTTCAATTAATACTTGATATCCTCATTAGCTAGTTACCCATAACTTTACTTCAAAATGTGTTCAGCATTTCTGGATACGTAAGTTAGTTTGAATATGCTTTTTTTTATTTTCTGTTCTGCTAGGTTTTTTCTAATTTTTTTTTTTTTTGCTTTGATTTCTGTTGCAATCCTAGTAACAAATTTCTGCCAACTCCTCACATGTACTTGAGCGTATTATATAATGTCTCAGGGTATCAAGAGTAAAGTTAGAACAAGTTCTGGTATGTTTCTTAGCAATGAAGAAAGGAAATACCCTCTGATTCAGGTTAACTTGCTTCAAACTCTTTATTAATGTCCGTTAAAGTGTTATGTACATGAACATGTGTCTTCAAGGATCCATGCATTGTAGTCCCTTTCTTCTTTTCATTTTTCAGTTTCTGTCATAAAAAAATTATACAATGGTTACACAGTTACATATAAAGCTTTAACAGTTTATTGCAAACCATGTTTTACTGACGAGGACTTGTGATTGTGTTGCCATTCACCATCAGGCAATTGAGAAACGAATATCTGTCTATTCTCAAGTACCAGCAGAAAATGGGGAGCTTATACAAGTATTGAGGTGAGTTTATTTCTCATGCTCATTCCATTTTACCATTTCAAACAAAATGCTTATTGGTTTTAATAACAAAGCTAAAATATGCTGCAGCACAGGTATGAAAAAAACCAGTTCTACAGACTCCATCATGACTATTTCTCTGACACGGTGAGCTTTTACTCGGCCTTCCTATTATGTTCATCAGCTCAATTGCATCTCTTTTATCTTTTTAGCTCTTGCCATCTTTAAATGCTGTCACATGTTGACAAAGACAGAATGCTTCCTTGTACAGTTTAATTTGAAGTCGGGTGGTCAACGAGTGGCAACAATGCTTATGTATTTAAGTGACAATGTTGAGGGAGGTGAAACATTCTTCCCACAGGTAGCTACATTCCAGACTATTAGTTATTGTTTCCATGTTAAATTAAATTTTTTATCAGTTGCTATCAGAACTATAGTATTAATTTAGGTACGCAGATTAAACTGAGATCGGACATACACAGGGTTATCTGATAGACAACAAACATGTTTCTGGGATGTTTGAATTGACAACTCGAGCGGGTTAAGCATGATTACTAAAATAACTATTAAACGTGCTTTAGTACGTAGATACAAGTTTTCCGTGGCTGGTAGCTTTGTAAGCAACCTGTGGCTTCAAATTGTTGAACTGAGATTGATGGCAGCATGATTGGTACGATCTAGTGAAATAGATTTAGTTTCTTTTTTTTTTCTTAATGCTGTTATAATGGGTACAATCCACCTTAAAAACAAGCTAATAGTGTTATTGATATATCATGCACATAATTACTGGTATGATGTCCTCTCTCTCTCTCTCTCTCTCTCTCTCTCTCTCTCTCGGAAACGTACATACAAGGATGGTGTTAAAACGATTAAACTCAATTCTAAGTTCTGTGCCTTAAATGTGCAGAAAGCATGAATACTAAACTATTTTCCTGCATGAGTTTTACAATTATTTGTTTATGCAGCATCTTTAGCTGCTATAATACATTTTTATGCATGAATATCTACACCGATGGAGTCTCTCAAGTACAAAAATTGCACTGCTGAAAAACACTCATCAACACTCTACTATCTGAATATTCAATCGTCTGATTGTATCTTTCAGCTGCCTCTCGTTTCATGAACTTCTTTTGATTTGTGAATTCTCGTTGTTATTAGGCTGGATCGGGCGAGTGTAGCTGTGGTGGGAAAATGGTTAAAGGTTTGTGTGTAAAGCCAAATAAAGGAGATGCTGTGCTTTTCTGGAGCATGGTTTGTGATCTTCCCCCAGTTTTGAAACATCTCAATTCACCATTGACAGTTGTTATATAATGTGATAAAAGTTAATGATCTATGAAGTCGAATCTCAAAACTAACCATTTTAAAAAGTTCATATGCGCTAGCATATTTGTTTGAAGAAAGAAATATAAGCGAGAAGCTAAAAGTAATTAAGTACCCGTGAAATCTTTGAAGTTTTGAGAACAAGAAATTACATAAAGAACATGCGATTGAATGCTTAAGCATGCTTATTGATTAAAAGCGGAGATATTTTCTAACTGTTTAAGCTTTTAGATGAGGTGGTCCAACATGATATTAGAGTCGAGTCCTGTCGACTCAAATTTTATCTCCATCCATTTATGAGTATTGCGCCCAAGTTAGGTTTTTGATGAAAATGAATTTATGCCTGAGCTCTATAACTATTTAAACTTTTGAACGAGGTTGTTGAACAGGGGTGTCATTTGACCTGTAAATTTATCTTTTATCGCTATGTTCTATTTACAGGGGCTTGATGGACAATCAGACCCGAGTAGCATACACGGTGGATGTGAAGTGTTGTTAGGAGAAAAATGGTCTGCTACCAAATGGATGAGACAAAAAACGTTTACATAATCGTGCTTCAATCTCGATCTCGACTTCTAAAACTTTTCGAGGTATGATAAAATTGATACGCTAATGGTTAGTGCGTATGAGTACAAATCAAAGAAAGGGACTTTCTTGGTGGTAACATATTGAAAAGAGAAGAACCCTTGTAATACCAATTTATGTATAGTACCTTGAATAGTTTATTGCACAAACAATGCTAAGATGGGTCGAAGGGTCGATAACGATTTTTAACACTTGTTTTGACAATTTCTAGTAATGCATGAAGAAAAATTATGATATTATCCACTATATTTTTGTAATAAAGGTTATTTTCTTCACTTTCTCCACTCTTGCATTTTTTCTTGGTGAAGATCACTTCTCTACGAACAATTGACGTGCTCAAACAAGTACATATTATGCATACTCGAAAGAGCAAATTTAGCATGAGCATGAGTGACCCATCGTTACTAATTTTTTGCTTGATCGTGATTGTTTTTATATTTTTTCTAACTAATCTTTTTTAATTTTCAAAATTCGTTTCTGAGCATTAGATGAAGAACTGTACTCTTTTTAATTAAATCGAGCCCTTGTTTTATTTGACTAAAAAAAATGATAAAAATGTAAATTAAAGTTAACAATTAATTTTAATTACATATTTCATGAGATTTACAATTTTTCAACAATATATTTTATCGATTTTATTAAAAATATGATATTTAGGTGAACCGGCTGAGTATGTATTTGGTTAGGTTGAGTCCAAAATATTTACTAGAATTGGTCACGCCAATCAACGAGAAAAGAGAGTAGTTTCACGGAAAACAAAATAAAACCTAAGAGAAGAGTTGCGGATAGTCTTTTCTTCTCATTTTTAGCATTACATGAGTAATTCTCTCAAATATAGAGTTAAGTGTTTGAGAGTGTTTATAAACAGTTTAAATTATAAATAAATGAAAATAAGTAGCGAATAACGTTTATTATTTTCTCGAAAGGTGAATAAAATTGATGCGAGTGTTTATAAATAATTAATGAACTTGAGCCAAATATAGAAAAAGTTAAATAATATTACATAATTAATCACTCAGCTAGCTTGATAAATTCCTTATTATGTGCATTAGTGTTTAAAGCAATGTTATAAAAATTGGATCGAACTGATCGGCTCAATCGAACAATCTAAGTACTAGTAAAAAATCATGTCCGATTAAAGTTTGAAATCCACTTAATTTAAAATTAGTAAAAATTCGTTTAATTAGCCCATTTAACCTAGTTTATCCGGTAATGCCGATTTTTAATGAAAAATAGGATTCATGTTTAATGAAATGATTTGAGATTTATTTTGAGTAAACGTGATTGTTCTTTTAAAGCCACATTTTATTTTGAATTTATATAATCTCAGGACATGGAGAAAACGATAGATAGTGGATATCAAAGTCTAATGGCATCTATTTGAAATTTCACATTCCTATTTGTGACATTCTCTCCCAAAAATTGAAAAATAAATAATTAATTATAAGTATTTTAAAATCGATTATTCAAAATCAGCAGTGGGGCTTCTCTCGCTTTCATAACCACACAGACAGTTAGAAGTCTCTCCCGCTTTTTCTCTCCCTCTTCCCCATTTTTCTTCCAATTATCACATTCTCGTTTAATTCTAGGCGCGATGTTCTAACATTCTTCTATATGTATAAATAATGGCGTCAATGCCAATCTGGAGATGATATAGAATTGAAAAAGAAAAAGAACGGTTGATTTTCGCATAATTGATTATTCATGGCTACCCTTTCTTGTCAATTGTATCTGGGTTTCATTATTACATTTCATTTGGGAATTTTTTTATTTTTGACATCATCAGTCGCCGCTGCCGGTGGTGATTCATCAGGCTCCGCCTCCGGCAATGCTTCTAGCTCCTGCAGCAACCCCCACATAATGGTACAATATTTAAATCCCATTATTCATTATGTCATTGGTACTATTGTTGTCATTTCATATTTTATTTATCTGAATGTGTAAAGTGGATCGGGTTGTAATAATAAAGAGAAATACATATGTTTTACGTAAAAAATATATGATTATTAGTTTGATCATATTACATAGATACACCCTTTCATGTGTTTTCTACCAATAATATTGGTATATTCAATTTCAGAACAATTTAATAGATAATGGATGAAATTGATTTAGAAGTAAAGCTTGAACAACGTTGGTATTTTCATTTACTGGTAATTATAGAATATAGACTAAAAAATCTTATTTTTTGGTGTAATATAGAACAGCGTTTGTTTCTTGTTTGTTTCTTGTATTCTATATCATAATTACTATATATTTCGTGCAACATGTTATGAACATACTTGAACAGAATTGATTAAAATAAAATAAATGGAAGAGGGTATATTCATAGAAAATAATTTAAAAAAATTCTACTAAAATTTAAAAATTCGTTTTGGGTTTTCTTTATAAATTTTTCACTTGTTTTCAAAAACGTGTTTTCGAAAACGGGAAAGAGAACGCGTTTTCACTGTTTTGGAAAATCGAAAACAGAAAACGGCTTGAAAATGGTAAAGAGAACGGGGCCTTATTTTTTGGTGTAATATAGAACAACGTTTGTTTCTTGTTTGTTTCTTGTATTCTATATCATAATTACTATATATTTCGTGCAACATGTTATGAACATACTTGAACAGAATTGATTAAAATAAAATAAATGGAAGAGGGTATATTCATAGAAAATAATTTTAAAAAATTCTACTAAAATTTAAAAATACATACTTGAATAGAATTGATTAAAACAAAATAAATGGAAGAGGGTATATTCATAGAAAATAATGTTAAAACATTCTACTAAGATTTAAAAATCAAAGTTGGGATTTTGAATCGTTTGATTAGATTTTTCTGCGAATCAATTGACTATTTGAGAGTTTCAGTCTTTCAATCAGCTGTGGATGTTTAGATATGTCCCCAATTCTGTCCATGACCCTATAATTGCTGGCCCGTCACAAACCTTGATTTTAATTTGCCGGGCCCATCGTACACCACAGTCTATTTTATAGATATTAACCTTTCTTTTGACCATGTAAGTATTTTGGTAGACTAAAAATAACAACAATAAACTTCCTAATACACTTTTACGGATAAGTAAACTTAAGCTTTTCGAAGTTTGTGAAGGCCTCTGGCCTTTTTTAAAGATTTGACATATATACATATATGCACACACATACATATGTCGGTGTGTTATAAAAACATCTACCCTAAGGATAAGGTAACCTCTTAACAAACACAGATGGGGGCATGGAATATGCTTTAATGCTTGCATTTATCTACAAAATAAACACTCTTAATGGAATGAAAATTATAGACCTGCCATGCCTACATGGTTGCCTGACTCTGGCCATTTAAACGTCTAATATTACTTGATTTTTTGTTGCCTCATCACTATTATGTGATTGTCTATAGGTGCAATATATAGTTGAATTTGGAAAATGAGGCTGAATTTAATTGGATTGATAATTGAAGACCATGTTGTCACTTGAGAAACAAAAGGTTACATGCAATAAACTAGAAAACGTCAAAATTCAAACTGTTCTTTTATTTTGAATTTTAGTGATAGAGATAGTCAAGGTTCTATTAAAACTTCAAGGGAACTGAATTACTGAAAAATAAGTGAAAAGATTTACAACAGTTTAATTGAAATGAGTTAATCGATGGCTTAATGATTCTATATATTGTTGGGAACTATTTCGAGAGTGGATTGAGATGACTGGAACTTAGCATTCTGATTCTGAAGACCTCATATATAAGATGGAGATTCTCTTTTGCATATTGAAAATTAAAATTTTCTTATTCTAAGGCATGTTCATCCTGGAAATATTAGCACGAAGAGAAAAATGGAAAAAAATTATGGTAGGAATATACTGGGAGAGTTTTTTTCACTCCTTTTCAGGTTAAGGTCAAGATATGGGTCAATGGAGCTGAGAAGGAACCGGTGGGTGGGTTAAGTGCAGCATTTGGCTCTATTTTTCCCACACACATTAAAGAAGCCCACAGATTGCCGGCTACATTTTCAAAACCCTTAAATAGCTGTACAGCTTCATCTTCTAAGGTACTTTTTCCCTGTTAGTGTCAATATTTTCAATTTAATTGCTAATTTCTCAATGGTCACTGGGAGTTTCATTTTGTGCCTTAAGCATAAAATACTGTTTAATTGTCTCTGAATATACGGCACAATGTTCCAACTGTTGGTTATTCTCATTGTAAACCTTGAAACTTTATTGATGTAGGACAATCCTATTGTAAATGAGATTAGAATTATATCTTTATAATAAGATATCTAGTTGCAGTAAGTTTTATCTTTTTATTCATAATATTTTGTTTAGAATAGAATTTCTTTTCTTTATTGATTANACTTTATTGATGTAGGACAATCCTATTGTAAATGAGATTAGAATTATATCTTTATAATAAGATATCTAGTTGCAGTAAGTTTTATCTTTTTATTCATAATATTTTGTTTAGAATAGAATTTCTTTTCTTTTTTTATTAAAATATGATTTATAATTAGATTAAGATTTTAGTTTATTTCCTTTTAGAATTTAGTTTCCTTATATTAATAAGATTATGAAATAGCTTTGCCTATAAATACAAATGTATTGTACATTTTTTCAACAACAGTCAATTATTATTTAATATATACAAGACATGATTGATCAAATATTGTTCTTATTTATTACATAATTCTTATTATAAGAATTTCAATAAAGCTTCCGCACCATTTATCCTGATCTCACACATTAGAAGAAAACGGTTTGTGGAGCTGATCTTATGGTCAGTTTGTATCCAGTGCACAACATTGATAGAAGCACTAATGTCTCAATTCGATGTTTTGTCTTAATTCATAAAAACGGTTGGAGGTTTCAGGCTCATACTGGACTCATATTTTATTTATAATTCCATTTAAAATATCAAATATCTAAACAAGTTGGAAAGCAAACTAACCCTACAATTTCTAATCAACTAGGAATGCATTAGCAGCATGAAGCTCTTGGAATTATGTTTTGCGATTTTTGATGCATTTCTTCAATTTAACTTATGTCCTGCACACACTGTCTCTTTTACACAAACTATGCCTTCATACTGGTGGCACAAGACCATAGAGCTAATCTCATGCTATAGATTGCATTTCACCATGTTCCTCTAATTACTCCTTTCAAAGTGAGAATCTTGGATTCATCTAAAAACAATGCTGCACCCAACGCTATGATGAACTAGGAATAGTGAATGTCTCATCTTTGTAGTTATATGGACTTATTGAAGACAAAACTTAAATAAATAAACATGTCACTTCTTTAACAACTTAAGTTTTTAAATGAAATGGTTAATTATAGTAATAGAGTAGCGAATGTCCTAAGTTCACGTTTTGCTGCCACCAATTTATAAAAATTTCATGTATCAAGCCTTTGATGGAAAAATGAATTGGCTTGCGCTTGAGGGGTTTTGTACAAAAATTAAATATACACATATGATCTCTAACAACCAATGTTGTGAAAACCGGACTATACCAAAAGCCGGTCTGGTTGTAGCTTAAAAACTGGTAACACTGTCAGATCAATTGGTAGCCAGTGACTTGGATGCGGTTTACAAGTTTCCTGATGATAAAAAGAAATGTGAGATGGTAGAAAATCATTAAATGAAAAAGTAGCAACAAAAGTGTGAAAGAACTTGCCTCTGATTGGTTTCCTCTGTCTCTGCTGATGGTAGGGATTTTGATGTGAATCTTGTATGTAGTTTTAATTTTAAATAGCCCTATTTTATGCCCATTTAGTTATCATTTTGTATGCAGTCCATTTATTTTTATTTTATATTTAGTACAGGGGCCCACTTAATTTTATTTGAGGTTAAATGAGTGTTTGAGTAATTAATAAATAGTAAATATGGAGTCTTGAGATACTTTTTTTATTTTATACATTTTTAATATAAGATACATATCTATATATGAATTTATTTATTTATTTTTATTCTTTGCTCAACCTGATCTACCCTTGAATCTCTCTTCCTGGGTCAATGTCCGGTTCTATTTTCTAAACATTGCTAAAACTTTAAGATTTTCAATGAGGCGGTTCAACATTACTTTCATTCTTTAATCATATGTCCTTTGGAACCTTTCAAGCTCTTCCAAATGGATTTCATAGCTTGTCTTATCAAATATTCATGAATTTTAGAAAGAAATTTAGCATTGTTATTTGAGTTGTCATGGATTTCTCTCTGTTACCAATGTTGAGATTTTCAAGCACAATGCAAAGATTCTCTTGTATCCTTTGTTATCAGGCTCTTTGCATTAGCTTGATGCGGTGATTGTGATTTCGTAGCCGAGGCTAAAGTTGTTAACTATGTTGAATTTTAGAAAGAAACTTAGAATTGTTATTTGAGTCGTCTCGGATTTGCTCTCTGTTACCAATGTTGAGATTTTTAAGCACAATCCAAAAAGTCTTTTGTGTCTTTTGTATCTTTTGTAGTTATCAGGCTCTTTTGCATTAGCTCAACGTGGTGATTGTGATTTCATAACTAAGGCTAAAGTTGCAGAAGCAGGAGGAGCAGCAGGACTAGTGGTGATAAATGATGGTGAAGGTTGTTATCTTTAGTTATGTTGGCATATAGTGTAACTCTTATAAATACTAGGTCAGTTGTTTGATATTTAGCTTTGATTTTTGATTGGTACATCCTTTCCCTGAACTTCTATAGGTCTTTTGGAGATGAATTGTGTTGGGAATGATACTGATCAGGACATTACCATTCCTGTCGTCGTGATTTCAAAGTCAGGAGGAGACGAAATAGACAAAGCCATGGAAGGTAGGGAGAAAGGTAGGCCTCCTTCATATAATTTGGTTTAACTAGGCTTCCATTTTTATAAATATTTGATGTCTGCTGCAGTCTTATGCTCAAGATTTTGCCAGATTTATCAGCTTTCTGCATGGTCTTCTTGCTTCTATGCTGTCTTCGGATATCTTGTTTGAATATTTTCTTTTACAGCTTTTTTTGATAAAACTTTGTCAACTTTTCATCCGTGTCAAACTTCAGTTTTAACCATATGTCATAGGACTCACAACTTTTATTTAACTTTTCAGTCACATTTCATCAACTTTTATCAAAATCTATTAAGTTTTATCAAAAGCTTTGTCAAACGACCCCTTAACATGTATAAAAACTGCTAACGTTATGTTTTTCAATGCAGTGGAACTTTTGTTATATTCTCCGGATCGCCCGATTGTTGACTTCTCAGTGACATTCTTGTGGCTGATGGCTGTTGGGACAGTAGTTTGTGCGTCACTTTGGCCTGAATTTACTGTATCGGAGCAAAGTGATGAGCCATATGATGAACTCTCACCTAAGGTTCCGTGAACAGTATAATTTGTCTATAGTTTCATATGCAGTACAGTTCAAACTCTCACCAAAGGTTACTGTACATAAAATGATGTCATGTTTCGCTCTATATGATTGCTTTTACTATTTGCACTAGAGATATTGTTTGGCATTTCATGCTTACAGTAGAGTTCTTTAAATCTGCTAAACAGTTCAAGCAATTGTAGTTCCAAACTTTTATCAAACGCCAAAGTCATCTTTTTTATTTATCATTTAATTTTGTTCTCACCAATGAAATATTTGTATACTTGGAAATATTTGCTCTGCAGGTACCTTTACGTTGCAAATATATTTATGCCAGTATTTCTTTTATAAAACATGATAATTAGAGCCGACACAATTTCCCAGCCTTTTCTAACCCCTGTTTAAGTCATATCACATCCGTTATGAGCTACAGCTATATACTCATCTTGATGTTGCTTCAAGCTATTGTAACTGACCAAGTTTCTGCCCGTTTGGGATCTATGATTCTTGTACTGTAACTCATACAAGATGCAGAGAAGAGAAACACCACCCCTTGTTGGAGTTTCTTGGGTCCATCTTTAGCTATGACACAAATTTTTTAATAAGTCTGCCTTTGATGTCCTTTTAGTTATGAGAGGACAGAAATGAAAGAAAACTCATGAAACTTATAATGGCTATTTGGTTTCTGCACAGCTTGACAAGATTTAAAACACAAGCATAATTGACTTTGCTGTTTCCATTTTTAGGTATCATCCAATGCAATAGCTGTGAAGGATGATGAAGAAATCCTGCATATAAGTACAAAAAGTGCTATAGTTTTTGTCATAACAGCATCAACTTTTCTGGTGCTGCTTTACCTATTTATGTCATCTTGGTTTGTCTGGCTGCTTATTGGACTTTTCTGCATCGGTGGTGTTGAGGTAATTATTCACTCCATTTATGTTTGATATCTGTTTTGCTTTGTGCTGGCAAAGGTTGAGGCTGCTTGCACAACAAAAATAGAAAGATGGACAAAAAGATTTATTTGACTAATGATCATTTAGTGGGATGTATATAAGCATCAACCGTTGAGATAAAGCGTTAAGCGATTTTATGCTTGGTCCAGGCCAAAGTTGAGATGTTGCAGTCTTGGTGCTTACGTACGTAAAGGAACTTAGGAATGCACAGTGTACTTATTATACTCATTTAGGGGAAAGACTTTCGAAAATGAGAAAATGTTGAAAATTACTAAAATTTTTACTTCCTCCGGAATATTCTTTTATAGACATCGCTTTGTTGAGAACATATTATTTTCCAATACCATGTTGATTGTCATTGGTGATTTCACTTTAAATTTACACTATTTAAACTAGTGTTTTTAGGCTCGGCTCCAACATTGAACTAGTAAAGGGTCAAGAGTCAAAATATTCAATCGAGTAAAATCAGATGTCAAAAATCAATAAATATATGAGTGAAGATATGTATATGTACTCACTATAAAAGAGTGAAGATATGTATATGTACTCGTTATAAAAGTTCATGAAAAAATAGATTTTTATTTTTTCACATCATTGTTCCCAAAGTAAATACAAATTATATTTGTTGACTGAATTTATCACTCGTAACTTCCTTGAACAACTAGAATGTATGAATGATTTTCTTGTTTCAAATTGAAAATTGTTTTAGTCTAAAAGAAAATTTGAGTCTAGCATTATTGTACTAATAATGAAATACAATCGGTTATGCTCATTGCTCACTAAGTAGAAGTAAAAGAATAAGTAAACAAAGACAATGAACAATAAGTTAAACATGGAAAATTGGCTTTGCCGGTTGACTAAAACATTAAATAATGACAATGACAAATAAGCGCGCACGCGTATATGTGTTGGGGGTGTAATCGTTTCTAACTCAATGATACTATGACTTGATATGTTTAAATCAATGCTATTATAACTGGGCTTGCTAATGATAAGTTTTGTTATCAGGGAATGCATACTTGCATAGTATCTTTGGTGTTGAGGTATAGTTCAATTTTAAATGTGAAAGAGTGCAACTATTCTATATGTTCAATACATCTTTTTTAACGTACTGAATTGCTTGTATCGAGCAGCAAATGCAAAAATTGTGGACGAAGGACTTTGAATTTGCCACTTCTGGGGGAGGTTTCCGTTCTGTCTTTTGTAGTCTTGATATTCTGTGTGGTATTTGCTGTTGTGTGGGCTGCAAATAGGAAGGCATCTTACTCTTGGGTTGGCCAAGACATCCTTGTAAGCTATTACCCATTTATCTTCTCTAATTTTGTTCTTATATGCATTTTGTATTGTGAAGACTCCCATTGTGTATGCTGAATTGGCGTGCTTGCACTCTTGCACCTTATCAGTCAATTATATAATAGAAATCAGTAATTACCATTTCACTCCTTGAATCTTGCAAAATGGCACATATTTGCCAGATGAAACTCTCACTATCTTTTACATTATATAAAAGTTTTACTAAATTCAAAATATTTATAAGATAACATGCCATTGCCTTTTTAATTTTATGTTGTCTGTACAGCTTCTATGTGGGGACATGTTTGTGCTTGCATGTGTATTTCTCTATTTTTTCATTATATAGAGATACAGATCAAGAACTCCAAATAAAATATAAGAAAACAAATTTAAAAACAAAATCTCTTATGCATTGCATTCTCCCAGCTGAGAACTAAGTAGAGGAACATCATTAAATTCCTTAGATGTAGAAACCCATAAAGAAGCCAAAAATTTTGCCTTCTCCAATTAATTAGGCTGATGTAACATGGGAAGCTGTGATATTTGGCTATTTTTTGGGCAGTTTGGACCAAAAGGAGGAAGACATACTTCAGAAAATGCGGCAATTTTCGTAATATCTTAAATCCAGGACTTCACCTGGTTTTATCCCTAATCCCTAATAAAAGCACAACAGAAATATGACAGAATAGAAACAATATATAAGAGTATAATGCAATCTAGTACGGCGGATGTGTTTGGGCTTGTTTACGGGTAGTGGCGATGGTTTGTGGTTGCGTCATATTTTACAGGCGCCAACACTCGTTGATTGTGGGGTGAGGGTAAGAGTAAGAGTAAGGGGGGTTAATGTTTTTATTGTTTTTATTCTCTCTTTTCTTTACTTTTCTCTTGTGTTTTGCTTCTTTTAGTTGATTTTGGAAGGTAACTGACCAGCTAAAATACCCCTCATAATAAAAATCCAAGTGCAAGGCATGTGCCACTTTGACAGAAAAAATAACGGTTCCCATCCAGTGGGGACCCATGTGCTCAATTTCGCAAAGGTTTTAGATCTAAAGGTCTCAAAAAATTGAATGGGGAACCCAAGTTCTATATTTCAAAAAGGTTGGAGACCCCAACTGTAATTTTCCCTTATGACTTTAATTTATGGGGTTTTGGAATGGTTGGCTTGGATTTAGTGTGAATCAGTGGTTTGACATTTAATTTTTTATAGGGCCGGATTATATTTCTGTAATATATCTGTTCTAGAAGCAGTTAAACACAAAAAAAAAAAAAATTGTAGTTCAGCACAAACTACACCTAGAATTCAGTTGTTTTCAACTCTGCTAAATTCACACTCATAGATTGTGCGTGTGTGTGTGTGCACGTGGAGGGAATGCTCAAATCTATATGGAAGAAGGGGAAAGCTGGGAGTAGTAACCCGTACAGAACGAAAGCTGGTCATAACTGCCTGCTCCCATTTGTTATGTTTTGCGATGCTCATGAGGATGCTATTTTTATTGTGTCATGGCTGCAAAATTTCATTTAATGATATTTTAGTGAGCTTTGATTTTTTCTTAATTTGTTTTGTCCATTGAACAACCAGTTTTTGCTATTTATGTCTATGTATGGTATTTTGACTACTTATTCAACAATTTTTAATCAGCACTTGCACCATTCCTTCTTTGGGGATCATTTTTCATAAAATTCTGTTTTTGAATATTGATGGTCTCTGTGTCAGGGTATTTGTTTGATGATAACTGTCTTGCAATTAGCTCAATTACCAAACATTAAGGTATGTGGAGTGATCATACTTGATCAGTTGATCTTTACATGACTAACTTTTGGTATTGAATCCGCTTATAATTGCTCGTCTCTAGGTTGCTACAGTACTTCTGTGTTGTGCATTTCTTTACGACATCTTTTGGGTTTTCCTATCTCCTTTTATATTCCATGACAGCGTTATGATTGAGGTGAGCATGTTTTTCTCAATTCTCCATCTTTCCTTTTTCTGTAACGTTAAGCTGCATTCAGTTTTTCCAAGCAGAAGACACTTCCTATAATGTTTGGCCTTCAAACTTCAATCTTGCTAGAAAATTTAAAACACGTGTACTTTGGTGCTATATATTCCATACCTTGGTTTGGATTAAAACTAACTAAGCTACAAGTTAAGTGAGAGAAACTAAAAATAAATAATGATCAGGAGAATAAATCGAACACAGACTTCTAGAATGGATATCTACAAGTTCCATCACTCTAATCATCCGTGTCAAACAATGACCCTTAGGTAGAATAAAATATGTCAGGAGTTGAGAGGATATGTAAAAGTTTGCAGACATTTTATGAGATTCTATGACCAGAAACTTTATTCTTTTTGGTAATCATACCTTTCTATATATTATAGAACTTTTTAATTGCGGATTATAATTCCCACATGAATTCTGACCCCATGGTGTTTGCTAGAAATCAATGAATCTTTCAACATAAATTGATATCTAGATGAAAGGTATACTATTTATTAAAGCACCTAGTGAAGGCATCTTTTTTCTGTGCAGTACGTTGTTTTAAATGCATAAATTATGCTCACTGCAATATCAAATATTGTTTAAAAAATATAATCATTTTGTATGTATATCAGCAATGCCTTCACTCCATTTTCTTCTCTAAACTGTCTAATCAAAGTTTCACAGATGCTTAAAATAGGCATCGTCTCCTTCTCCTCTTTGGCATGTCTTTGTTATTGTGTTTGACACTTCAAATAAAATTTTGTTTATATGATACTTTACGCATTATCTCTACTTTATCTTAACCTTTTACTGGAGGAAGTTCATCTCGATCAATTTTAATTGTTTTCTTTTGTTGAGAATTGTGCCAAGTTGCTACATATTTCAAAGGCTTAATTTGAGATAATCTTAACTACGACAAACCTGAGTAAATATTCAACTTTATTCTCCCTGCTTTCATTTGGACTTTGTAAAGATGGTTTAGGCGATTTATCCTCATTGCATTGGGACTTACTGCAAATCTTGTACTGTATGAGTTCAGGCATGCATATTACAGTAAATTTTGGACATGTCTGTTATATGTTGAACCACTTGATCTAAAAGTTAAAGGTATTAGAGAGCCACATGCATATAATTTAAATAATGACTTCAACATGTCCCCTTACGAGTAGACGGGATTCATTTTTTCTATCAAAGTCTGTCACGTACACAATTTCATTAAATTCATACCTCTTTCTTCTTTAATACCATGTTAAACAACTTGATCTATTATGTAGAAAAGGGAAAAGGTTCGTACCTTATATTCATCACTCTTCTAGGTATATATACAAGTTACAAGTCCTATATTAGGAAGGAAAAACAAATCATGTAGAATCCCTATATATGAATATCAAGAATATTTGTTTCCTATTCTAGAGATATATTCTTTAACACTCCCCCTCAAGCTGGAGCATAGATTTTTATCATGCCCAGCTTGTTACAAAGATAATCAACCCGAACCCCATTAAGAGCCTTTGTGAAGATATCTCCCAATTGTTCTCCTGTTTTCACATATCCCGTAGAAATCAAACCTTGCTGAATCTTCTCACAAACGAAATGACAATCAATCTTCGTTCATGAAAGACTGGATTATATGCAATATGGAGTGCAGCCTGATTATCACACCATAACTTAGCCGGTATTGAAATCTTGAGGCCCACTTCAGTGAGGAGCTGATGTATCCACATTATTTCACACACAGACTTAGCCATAGCCTATATTCTGATTCTGCACTCGAACGTGAAACCACATTCTGCTTCTTGCTTTTCCATGAAATCAAATTTCCTCCAACAAATACACAATAGCCGGAAGTAGATCTTCGATCTTCGTTAGATCCTGCGTCAGCATCTGAAAAACATTCAATCCTAGTATGACCATGATTGCCATACAAAAGTCCTTTCCCAGGCGCTCCTTTTAAGTAGCATAAAATTTGTTCTACAGCTTTCCAATGATCGATAGTTGGGGAAGACATATACTGACTTACCACACTAACTAAATAGGCAATATCTGGACGAGTCACAGTAAGATAGTTCAACTTCCCAACCAACCTTCTATATCTCTCAGGGTCTTCAAACAATTCACCATCGTTTGTGAGCTGCAAATTAGGAACCATTGGAGTGCTATATGGTTTAGCCCCCAATTTTCGTATTTCAGTCAACAAGTCAAGCACATACTTTCTTTGAGATAAGAGGATCCCTTTCTTACTTCTCGTCACCTCAACACCCAAGAAATACTTTAGTGTTCCTAAATCCTTTGTACGAAACTGGCTGTGAAGAAAAGATTTTAGAGATGAAATACCACCAGAATCACTCCCAGTGATAACAATGTCATCAACTTAAACAACTAATAGGATGATACCAACCGCAGACTGCTTATAGAAAACATTGACTAAACTTTCCAAACCAGGCCCGGGGACTTTGCTTCAAACCATACAAGGATTTACGAAGATGACAAACTCTCCCATACTCCCCCTGAACAACAAAAGGTTGCTCCATATAAACTTCCTCCTGAAGATCACCATGAAGGAATGCATTCTTAAAGTCAAACTGATGGAGACGCCAATTATATGTGGCTACCATGGAAATAAATAACCGGACAGAAGCAAGTTTAGCAACGGGAGAAAATGTGTCAGAATAATCAACGCCATAGGTTTGAGCATATCCCTTAGCAACAAGTCGAGCTTTCAATCTAGCAACTGACCCATCAGGATTGACTTTAACTGTGAATACCCATTTACAACCAATAACCTTTTTACCTACAGGTAAGTGTATCAGGGTCCAAGTACCATTGTCGTCTAAAGCATTTATCTCCTCAATCATAGCATTACGCCATCCAGGATGAGATAGAGCATCATGAACAGTTGTAGAACAGTGACAGAATCAAGAGATGTAATAAAAGAACAAGAAGATGGTGACAAATGGTCATATGACACAAAAGAATATACTGGATAAGTACCTTGACGTTTACCTTTGCGAAGAGCAATAGGAAGACCATCACTGGAACTGGTAACCGGATCGGATGACGAAGGAACTGGTGCAGGACATGAAGCAGGAGGTTGATGAACAAGGACTGGATCAGGAGCCGTAGGTTGTTGGCGGCGAGAATAAACCTGGTGTATAGGAGGCTTAACAGGAGCAGAAGAAGGAATGACAGAACTAGGGGATGTAATAGTATAGATTAATAAATCATCATCCTCCCACTGACTGATGGAGCCTGAGGATGAAGCAAATGGCGTTTGTTCCAGGAATGTAACATCAGCGGACACAAGGTACCTATGAAGATGAGGACAGTAACATCTATACCCTTTTTGTACCCTAGAATAGCCAATACACTTTAGAGATTTGGGATCAAGTTTAGTAACATGGGGGCGAACATCCCGAACAAAACACGTACAACCGAATATCCTAGGCTCAATAGGAAATAATGATTTATTAGGAAAAAGGACATGAAAGGGAGTCTCACCAGAAAGAACGGATGAAGGCATACGGTTAATCAGAAAATAGGCTGTAGAAACGGCATCAGGCCAAAAATGTTTAGGGACTTGCATTTGAAATAACAAAGCTCTGGCAATTTCAAGAAGGTGTCTATTTTTTCTTTCAGCAACCCCATTTTGGGATGGTGTGTCCACACAAGATGTTTGATGAATAATGTCATGTTGAACCATATAATGTTGGAAGGATTCTGATAAATATTCCTTAGTGTTATCACTTCACAAATCTGTACAGGCATATTAGATTGAGTTTTGATTTCAGCACAAAAGACTGTAAAATGAGAGAACAACTTGGAACGATTTTTCATCAAAAATAACCATGTCATTCGAGAATAATCGTCAACAAAGGTAACAAAATATTTAAACCCAA
>CAIGRP010092915.1:0-20637 GCA_903798385.1 Fraxinus cuspidata | reverse complement strand
TTCGTGCACAAAATGATTTTTGAGCTATTGTCATTTATTACTAAAGATAAAAGTGTTATACCTTTACATATGATCTCAAAAGCCTAGTCTTTGATCTTGTTTCGAAATTTCTTTTATGCTTGGTTCTTAAACTCTTGATCTTATTCTTCTTCATGAGCCCAGTTTGATAATCTTGATTTTGATTTTTTAAGCTTTCGTCTTGAATGATTTGACTTGAAAGCTTAACTTTCACTTTGATCTTCATTTCGAGTCCGATTTATGATGTGTTGATTTTGACAATGCTTGATTGATTTTAACATTGAACTATCATCACTCAAAATCAATTGTTAGAGATAATATTAATCTTGTTTGTTATGATCAAAACATTAAGGATTAAATCAACCATATGTCAACAAACCATAATTAAGGTTTATACACACGAATGATCATGAACGAAGTAAAGGTTTTAGTATTAAGCTTTAGTAAAGTGGTCGATGCCAGTACTTGTGTTGGCAATGGGGGGTCAGTTAGATCCGTCTAAGATTTTGTTGAGAGATATATGGATTGTGCCTTTTGGCCCACTTGAATAAGTTGTTAAAATATGAGTAGATCGAGGGGGCTAGGCATATGTTCGGGGTCCATTCTCTAAATTAAGTAATCCGGAAACGTAGATCTCTCATTTCTATAATTAAACAATTAAGAAATGTCGAGAACGATAAGTAAAATTCTTTTACATTGAGAAACTTAAATATTGTTCTTTTAGAAATGGTTAGTCAATAGAGATGTTACCATAAGTGCTCCTTTTTTTCAATGGTATCGACAATTTAAAATTTCAATTATGTTAACAATAAATCACATAAATTGATTTTAAATTGTGTTTCTGAATTACGAGGATCGGTAAAACACTAAAACTAACACCAAAAAAAAATAGTAATTAAAACTTTCATATTTTACTTCCTTCAAATTTGTCGGGGGATGAAACCAAAGACTCCCATGTATTAACTGGATCCAAAACTTAAAATGAGGGGTGCATTTTGTAAAGTGTAAGCTGAAAAATGGGGAACCATTTACACTTTTTTGCAAAAGTGAGGGAACTCTGCTGTAATTTTCCCAAAATTTGTTTCCGTGCACTGTCTTTCGGCGTCTCACTCGAGTTGGAGAGAGAGATCATATGCATACCCACACGCGAATATATAGATACACTGTACGAAACTGAAAGGGCTGTGAGTGTTAGTAGAGCGAGAAAGAGGAGAAAGACGATTGGCATGGAGTCCTCGGGGAAATGGTTAGAGAAGGCACTGCTTGAATTATGCAAGAAGGTGGAAACGGGCCTAGAATTGGATGGGGAAATCATATCCGGCCTTGTTTCTTATTGCGAAATGGCCTCGCCTCTTGATGCCAAAGAATACCTTGTTGTAATCATACTATTACTCTTTCCGTCTTTCTAGTATTACATTTGTGGATTTTTCCGATTTCTGGGTTTTCTTACTTATTTATGCATTTCATTGATTTTAAAGGTAATTTTGGGGGTTTCTTGATGTATATGGAGATATGATTGTTTTAGTTTGTATTGCAATTTTTTAGCCTTTAATTGGTGCATCCGGGGTAATTTTAGGGGCCATGGAAATTCTAATTAGAATTTGATGATACTTGAGGAACACTAGAATTTTGCATTGGGCTATTTGAAATTGCTTTTTTGTTGGTGGGTATGTCTGATGGGCATGCATTGATTATAACAGTCATAATTCTAAATTTTATCAATATACTTGGAGCTTGTGTGGTTTTAGTCTATATATAACATTCTGCTTAAATTTTCGATTATGTTTAAAAAAAGAAGGCTACTGTATGTTGAAATTTTTGTTTTTCGGTCATTTGAATTTATACTATAAAGGGTATCTTGTCAATTTAGATAAATAAACACCTATGCTGTATGCAGATCCATAAGGCGCATATTGATGCTGGTCAAATGGCCCTCAACTCAAGTATAAATCAATTCACCAAAATATGTACATATGAAAAGTGTACATTTTTAGCTAGTATAATACGTGAATTGCACAACGAAGTGTTCAAGCAAGTGCTATAAGGAATTTCTGGGTGATTAGAACAGTTGAAACCATAAGTGTTGAATTGATAATGAGCGGAAAGGTAGATATCTGTAAACATAACCAGTTTGGAAGGGCGGAAACATGTAAAATGAAATTTGTCATAAATGAACTCCTTCCAGACCAAACGAACTGGATCCAAAGATTGCCAGGAAGACAGACTATGAGATTTAGTGTTTTAAATGCCTCCTTTGATTTATACTGTACAATGAGCACATAAGTAGAAAATTGATTTTGTCTACAGTTACAGGAAACTTTCAGTTCATGTGACTGCTGGTTACCTACAATTTCCTTTAGAAAGTGTCCAGGGCAGTTTCGATATTAAACATTGGTGTTTCTTTGAAAAAAATATACCCTTCGAATTCTCACCATTCTCCAGTCCCTCTCATACACAAAAGGAACTACAATTATAAATTTGCAGACATATAAACACAATCTTATTAATGATTTTCTCAGACAAACACATGATTGAAGCATTGTCTTTTTTCAGTCAGTTAGGCAAATCTTGATGTGTCTAGTGAACATTGTTTTTCATTTTTTTCATGCCTTGAAAATTCATTTATTATAAAAATTACAGTGCATCCTTCTGCTTAACATTACCTTCTTCATTGTTTCGTATTTCTTTCTATGTTCACACCCTTGCAATACCAATAATCTTTCTCTTAACAATCAAAATGTTTTGCATGCTTTTAGTTTATATTACTTCTTATCTTGTTGGCAAATTTGGAAATTGTCTTCTATGTTCATAATCTTTGTTGCTTGGACTCTAGACCCATGTTGAACACACACGACAAGGACAAGGGCATGAGATGATTCTCAGATGCTTTAAATCAGAAGAAGATCCTTTTATATCATAGTTGGTTATTTTAGTATTGTATTTGATATGATTTCTAATTTTTATTTCACATTTCTACACTTGAAATAAAATTTAAATGAAGTATCGCAGTTTGAAATTTAATTTGTTTTAGATTTACAGTTAAATGTATAATCTATTTATCCCTAAAAAATGCATCTAAAATTATTAGTATATAGATTTCTAACGTAATTTTAAGTTTATAAGACATATCCATTTACCTGGTTTTGATCCTTTTAGCCGTAGATATTGGGGGGAAGAAAATATCTGACTACTTGATATATACATATATCAGACACCCACCCCAAGCCTAATAAACATAGCCCCCGTTTGACACCCTTTACTTTAATTTATTTCTCATACTAATTTTCAACGACACATTCATACAATAAAATATTCTACACGTAAAATTAAAATGTTTCCCTACTTTTTATTCACACATTCTCCAAAAAAAATACTATTCAAAACAATGTTTCTTAAATTTTAGGGATGTCAAACAATGGCATAGTTTATAATCATATACACTATTTTATTAAATCACATGCACTGTAAGGACACACAGGAATCACATTATTGAAAACTATGCATTTTGTCTTCGCATATCATTACATATTTCTTAAACAAGCACACACTGAAAATTTCTACTTGTTTCCATTTCTAGAGACGTGTGTGTTTTCTTACCCTATCTTGGGAAGTTCTTACATAGTTAATTTTTAAAATTTTTATCTGCAGAATATTATTGGCGAAGAAGCTGGTGAAAGTGTAATTGAGGAGTACCTAAAGCGGAGAGGCCATGTGACTATTGGCAACAGCAGTCGAGCTACTCCTACTTCCAATTTACATGCATATGTTAAACCACGTACAGATGAAGGCCCAGTCATAGCAGCTAAGAAATCACAGAGAGCACCAAAAGAGACTCTGTCATCCACAGGACAGGAAAATTCCATAAAAAAAGTGATATCAGAAACACAAAATATACAGAAAGGAAATCAAGCTAGTTCCAGAAAGAAAAAGGCTGGAAAAATTGTTTCTCTCGCAGATGCTGCAAAAGGTTCAATTGTATTTCAGCAGGGGAAGCCATGTTCATGCCAAGCCCGTCAGCACCTGTTGGTAAGCAACTGTTTATCTTGTGGGAAGATAGTTTGTGAACAAGAAGGTGAGGGTCCTTGTAATTTTTGTGGTGCTCTTGTGCTGAGGGAAGGAAGCGCCTATGGTGGTCTCGATGAAGGTGCTGTGCCTGTATCAGATTCTGAGGCAGCTGCTGAAGCTTATGCAAAGAGGCTTGTTGACTATGATCGCAACTCTGCTGCTCGTACAACAGTTATAGACGACCAAAGTGACTACTACGCTATTGAGGGAAATAGTTGGCTTTCGGCCGAGGTCCGTATTCTGTTTACCCGTAACACACCAAGCTTCACAGAAAAGAAAACAGCTCCTTGTGATATTTATTTATTGGTGGGATCCAAGTTTTGACGTACACTACCTTCTGTTTGTTCACAGGAGAAAGAACTTCTGCAGAAGAAAAGGGAGGAGCTAGAAGAGGCTGAAAGGGCCAAAAGAAGTAAAGTAGTTATGACATTTGATCTGCTCGGCCGCAAGGTTAACATTTTGTTACCATAATCCCTCCTGTCATTTTTGGTTTATCATGCTGCGGTAATTCTTTATTCAGATGCACTCCATTCAGTATCTGTAAGAGTGTGCCCTTGTATTGTTTTACTCCTCTCTTGGCAAAAATCTACCCCTTTTTTTTGTGGTTCTACCCATAGCCATATTGTGGCTTCTTATAGTACATTCCCACCCTGCTGTTGTATTTTTTGAGACTTACCCATTTTTGTTTCCAATGTACAAATATAGTAAAAGACTTATTTCTAAGGTGCATCCTTGTTCTAGTTATTTTTATATGCAACAATCTTTCTACTGTTACTAAAGATAGAGGCCCCCTGAAGTATAAATTTCCCAATTTTAGCTTGGCTATCTTAACATTTAAAACATTGCAGGTGCTTTTGAATGAAGATGAAGCTTCTGAAGAAATGCAGAACAGTATTTTACTCCGGCCACCAGAGGAAAGAGAAGCAATTCGCATAAAACCAAACCCAAATCTCAGAATTCAACCAATTTTTATAGACCCAAGTCCTAGGAATACTTCTAAGGAGAAGAATTTAAACATAGGCCTGAGCAGTGGTCTGTGCTTGGAGATTAGTGGGAGAGTACAACACATTACCAATGAACTAGAAATTTTGTGATTGCTGGCTGTTTGTATGCTGCTTCAATTTACTGGTCTTGCATGAGCAATCTGTCAGTGGGACTTGAAGTAACGAACATGTCCTTATTTACGTTTCAATGTTCTCAACCCTCCAACATAAACTAGAAGAAAACTACTCTTGCATGTGGCTCGGAAGTGTCTTTGCACTTCTATTTGGAGTACTATTTTTCCATTGAGCTTTTTTAGCAAACTCATAAGTTGGTTTTTTCACCAATTATGTGGTTGAATTGCTTTGCCTTTTCTTTGTTCAACCATGCTATATGTACACTAACTTTGACACCTTGGTTTACACCCATGACTTGATGGATTTTGATATATTAATTTTAACACCATCTTTTTCAATCAATGACCATATTTTTAACACATAGGGAGGTGTAAACCAGGTGTACACAATGGGTGTACAAGTAGCTTAGTCCTTTGTTTATCTCGGCATTCAGAAGGAAGTCTCATTGTTCTAATCTAGAGAGTTGAGTTGTGACTCGTGACAAAAAGCAGAAAAATATAGCTAAAATTCAAAGCAATGGTTTTGCAAAACTATTATGTACAATTAACACAGTTCTTTTTCCTTTGATCGTCTCGCCCAGAGCTCAGTCGTGCAAGTCAGTTAAGGTACTAGTGTCTATATTAGTACTGCTGATAATTGGTTTACTGGGGGAGGCAAGAAAGTGATAAAAAGCCATATGTACAGAGGAGTTTCATGTGGCATTCTTGGATTGGATGATGGAGGGAAAAAAAAAAAAACAGATTAAAACAGACCAATATAGTGTTGACGATTGGTATTTGGCAAAGAAAAAACCCGTGAAACTCTCATGTACTTGTAGCATTGTGTACTTGAAACATGTTCTAACAGGAACAATCTGCAGGAATTTTACTAACAAAATTTTCGCACATTTAGACAGCCAACTTTGAGACGCAGCAGCTAATCTTTAAAGAGACGTCCAGGTTATCAGAAAATTATAGATACCATCTCCAACTATTGCCTTTAGTCTTCGACCCACAAGCTCCTTGCCAAGGAGGATCTCCATATTTGGATTTTTGTTGTATCGTCCAATATTATATATCAAACATATCCGACGAGTAGAAGCTTATGTTAATGTTGGATTCATCATGATGGTTGGACATCACTCTATTGCAAATAAACAGAACTTCCTGCAACTTTCTGAGCTTTCTCAACTAGCATGAGGCTTCGGCGGCAAATAACATCATCCCATTTTCCAGCTTCAGCAAAGGCATTAGAGAGAATTACATGATCTTCAGAACCTTGGGATTTGTTTTCTGTTATGCAGCTAACCAAGTTCAAGCCTAGACCGATATTGCCATGAATTCTACAACCATTCATCAACATTCTCCAAACAGGTGTGTTCAATTCTAGAGGCATTTCTCCAAGAAATTGACGAGCCTCCTCGATTCTTCCAGCTCTTGCAAGCATGTCAACCACACATCCAAGATGCTCAATCCCAGGTTCAATATTGAAAACTTTACGCATAATATCGTACAAATGTTTACCATCATCAATCAAACCAGCATGGTTACATGCAGACAGAACACCAATGAAGGTAACAGGATTAGGATCAATTTTCTCAGCACACATTTGCTCAAAAGCAGCAAGAGATTTCTTTCCTTCACCATTTATGGCATGTCCAACTATGATTGATGTCCATGAGACGACATCTCTCTTAAGCATTGTATTGAAAACAGCTCTAGCCCTATCCCTGCTCCCACATTTTGCATACATATCAATAAGAGCATTTCCCAAAATTACACTTTCTTTAACTTGATCGTTACTCCCTAGATAAGAATGTACACGAATACCCTCATCCAGATCTCCAGAATCACGACAAGCCATAATTAATCCTACAAATGTCACTTCATCTGGTTCTACGTTTCTAGACTTGATCCTGTGAAAAAGCTTTAAAGCCTCAAACGGAAGTCCACCTACCACATATGAATGTATCATCGAGTTCCAAGAAACAATATTTTGCTTCGGTAGTTCCTCGAAAAGTTTCCTTGCTGACTCGACTTCTCTGCATTTTGCATACATGTTGATAAGTGCTGTCCCTACCGAAACATCATACTCCATCCCCATAGCTTTTACATGACTATGGATCAACATCCCCAATTCGAGATATCGAGAAGAAGCACAAGCTGATACCAAGCTACTATAGGAAACTCTATCAGCTTCTATTTTCTTACTCCTCATTTCTTTGAACAATGCTAAAGCTTCCATACAATCTCCATTATTAGCATACATTGAAATCATAGTATTCCATGAAATCAAATCCTTGTGAGGCATGTTATTAAACACTCTCAAAGCATCATAAATGCATCCTAACTTAGCATACAAATCAATAAGCACATTGCATATCTCAACATTCAAATCCAATCCAACTTTGCAGCAACAGCAGTAAAGTGCATTTCCAATACTGAGCTCCCCAAAATCAACACAACCAGATATCAAAATAACATAACTAACATAATTAGGCTCTACATTCGTACCAAAACAACCCCTCAACATTTTAATAAACAAACTCAAACCCACTTCAAGATTTCCTCTTTTTACATGCCCAGATATCATACTATTAACTGTAACAACACTTCTCTCAGACATTCTATCAAACAGTACATCGGCATAACTCATTAAATTAACAAAACCCACGTAAAAACTCAAAAGACTGTTCAATATATTCACACTACAATCCAGGCCAAGCTTTACAATATAACAGTGTATTGACTTGCCCTCACGAAAAGCCTGAGCTTTGTTACAAGCTTTAATCAAAGAAGCATAAATAAAAGGATCGTTGGGAAATTGTAACTGGGATTTCTCATTGAAATTTTTCGCACTGGTGAATAACATTTCTTGGAATAAAGATAGTGCCTTTAATGGGTTAGTATTTGAGGCGTGTCTGATCATGAGATTCCATTTGAGAGACCAGGTTTTGGGTTCTTGGATTTTGTGGAAAATGGTGGTTGCATGGGGGAGGGTTGAGGGGTTAGAGAGGTAGAGTTGCAGGAGGGAGAGGAGAGTTGAGCCGCGGTGATGGTCGTGGAGGCCGGTTGTGATGAGTTGAGAGTGGAGTTGGAGAAGGTGGCGAGAGGAGATGAGATTTTGGGGTATTTGGTGGAGGAATGGGACTAATCTTAGGATTTGCATGGGGTATGAATGAAAGAGGCTTCACTCTTTATTTTTCATCACTTTTTATATACAAGGAGCAAAGTGTGTTTTTGTTTAGGACTTTTTGTCTTTCTTTGAAACAAATTTTTTAATTTTTATACTAATTTTCAACCACACGTCTATATTAGGGGATGTTTGATACACATTATTGAGAAAAAAATGTATTTTATGATATGATGTGATGAAAAATATGTGTTTAAAAAATAAGAAACTTTTTTGAATTTACGTGTAATATTATTTTATTGAAGAATGTGTGGATGAATATGAATTTTGAAAGAATGAATTTTTTAAAAAAATATAGATCAAACAGGGGCATAATAAAATATTTTGTATGTAGACCCAATTTTTTCTATCTTTTAACCCCACATTTTCCAAAATATCCCAAAACTTCATTTTTTTTAAAAAAATAATGGCTATCAAACAGGGGCTAAATACCAATTCGGGTATTGACCTCAAAAATGAAAAAAATTGAAAATATACTCGGCTAACACGTTAGATGGATTGAAATTTGAAATATATCGACTTGTCTAGTTTTGATCGTTCGATTCATTATGAATGACGACCTTGTGAAGCCCTGCTTCGAGTCGACCCATTAATATAATTGCTACTAGATTTAAATAGAGTTTACAAGACAATGCTTGATATTTATTTGTGTGACATAGTATGTAGGCTTTGCTGTAACTATATTGTGGTCAATTAATATCCTTCAATAATTTTAAGCTTTCAACTCGTTCAACCGTAGTTTTATATTAATAAATAGTATGAACTCTTTCGTGTATTTATTTTTTTGTCTTCAACTCTACATATTTAAGAAACATAGGGTGAACAAATGAACTAAAATACTAACAATTTTGGGTTACGATTTACAAAGTAAACATTTTAAGAAATTTTAAGAAGAACGAAGTGCTACGTTACACTAATCATAATTACAACATCGATCGGATTTGCCAAGTCCAAATGATCCTTTTGAGATTAAGAGCACAGTAACCCTCCAACTTCTCATCCATATATCCATTTTCAAAACAACTGTGCTACATGTACATAATGATTTAAATAATGATTTATATACACATGATGTTATGAGATATGATTGAGTCGGATTTTCTTCAACAAACTAACTCCCCACTCTCTTTTTGACGCCTCATTTGGAAGTAAACCATTATGTAACTCTTTTTGTACAAGTAACATTATTATTTCAAAAAACAATTGATGTACATAAGATAAAAAGAACATTGGAGAAGAGACAAAAAATCCTTGATCCATTTGGGTCGTCAAGATTTTAGTACTGTGAGAATCCAATCCAATCTATGGTCTTTGTTTTATAATATTATTTCGTTGTTTTCTTTGGAACTCTGTCATGGGTGAATATGGTTTTTTATACACTTAGATGATACATATGTAAGTGTTATGCCCTAAGTCCAATCAATTTTGGATATAAACACTTTTAATATATATAATTGATGTATATTTATGACAAAATCTATAATTTAATTAAATTAATGTTTTAACAAATTAAATAATATAATCTGTAGATTCAAATTTTGGTAATTTGTTAATCACAAAGAGTTGTGATTGTGAGATACAAATGACATATAACTGAATTTTAAATCATCCGTGGTCGTAAATAATAACGAGATACGGATATCGTTATTACGAATAGACCACCACGTGTGACATTTCTTACTTGTGAAGTAAGTAGTTGATCTTACATGCTAAAATGTGGTGACACTTATATAAATACATGGATGTTTTGTTATAAAAGAAAACATTGGACACCCGTTGGGGAGATTCCATATGGATAACTTTCGAGTGTTAGTGGTTAATCTCTAACGTTAGGTACTGAAATTGATCCTTTGACTTGAGGTCATCATAGTGCCTTATATGAGGACATACATACTTTTGTGATATTGGATGTTGCTCTGCCATGGTAGTTAATAAGGCGTCGTTTGGGTATGACAAAAATCATATGAATGCTGTAACTGATCAATAGATGATTCGTCACTTTAGATAGTAAGAAATTATGATCTACATTTCATTCAATTAAGTTGATAATGAAATTCATGACTAATGTGTACTCATAAGTCGAAAAGGAGTTTTCAACTTACATTGACTTAATAGTAGGATGAAAGATATGATCGAAAATTGAGACTGGCACATATTCATATCTCCTAATTGATCGGACCATATTGACGAAATGATTATAGTTTCATGATAAACGAACAATTTTTGTTTTGTCATACCACGTGACATATCCGGTCACATGTATTACCCTAACACATTACTAGAAGTCAATTTCGGACGATGAATATGAATTGATGATAATTTAAAAAGTGGTATTTTAATTTATCGATTTTGTTTAGATTAAAATAATAATTCACGTTGTTAGGCATCATGGTCGGGAACCTGTTGAGCCACACACAAAAGGAGAATCAGAAGAATAAGATTTCAATCAAATAATTTTACAACACTTGTAACAAGTGTTGTACAATTAATTAATTGAGTTGCTTGTTAATATGCCCGAATTAATTAATGGATTAATTAAATATCAGACAGAGTTAAGTTTAAGAGACGATCCAAATTTACTTGGATTTATATTAATAAGCTATTAGGGTTTCAGAAAATAGAACGGATCACAATTTATATTCTTTCTAGTACAAAAAAAGAGAAACCCTAGTTCTCTCATTCTTGTGTAGATTTTCATTGGAAGCTGGACAATTAGATAATTATGATTGCAGTTCATGTTAGAGGATCAGAAAATGAGTTTGCAGAATTTATCAAAAGTATTATTCTAAACACAGCTTCTATCTAAACACAAAGTAGATCCGTGATGAGAATTGAAACATAATTTATTTTCTATTTACATGATTAAGTAAATTTCCAACAGTGGTATCAGAGCCTACTTTGTAATTGTTAGAAACTGTTTTGTATTTTGGAACAATCAAAAGTTGATTGTTTAATTTTTCCTTGAATCTAACAATTTAAAATTATATTTTTCATCTTCTAAAAATCTGTTTTTGAAAGAAGATAAATTTTTGGATCGAAAATTGGAACGGTAGGTTATTGTCGGCGGCGCAGCAGACAAGGGCGATAGTACGCACGCTGATGGAAAACATGGCAGAAATAGCGGCAGCAACGCGCGACGCTGCTACTGATTTTTACAACAGCGTCGTGCGCTGCTGTCATACCCAGTGGTATGTCTCGCTGTGTGACAGCAGCGGCGCACCATAGTTTCTTCATAAGGGAGACGTCGGCGCCAGATTCCAAGAAAAGGGACAATAATCTTCTACGGTTATCAGGAAACAGGTGAGAGGTTGGATGCAGGGGCTTTGGTTGAATTTTGAGAAATGGTAGGCCTTTGCCTGCAATTATAATCTAGGAGTCAATGTGCAATTATTAAAATAAGGGTTTGCCATGCAATTTATATAATTTAAGGCCTGTTAATAATTTTAAACATGGGTCTTATTGTAAATTTCAAAATGATTTTGAATTTAAATTTAAAAGGGTTTTGAATTAAAAACGCTTGACCATAAAATTTCAATTTTGATCCGTTTAAAATTTTATTTAAAATTGACGACTTTTATATTTTTGTTGGATTTTAATTTAAATATTAAACTTTGACCATAAATTCAATTTTATTTTATTTAGGAGTTTTATCATAAATTAAAATGTAATTCAATTTAAGTTAGAGTTTGTCTCTAATTTAGTATTTAATTTAAATTTGAATTTAATTAAACTATCCACCCTCATATTCTGGAAATTAGAGTTACTCTAATTTGACATTTAGTTAGAATTTGATTTTAATTAAATAATCCCACTCTAAATTTTTTCTTGGGATTAGAGTTGGACTCTAATTTGGTATTTAATTGAAATCAAATTTTAATTAAATAAGTTCCTCGTAATTTCTTGGAATTAAAGTTGAACTCTAATTTGATATTTGATTAAATTTCGATTTTAATTAAATAAGTTTGCCCTAAATTTTGAAATTAGACTTAAGACTCTAATTTGTTATTTAATGAGAATTTGATTTTAATTAAATATTCCACCATATAATTGTGGAATTAGAGTTGGACTCCAATTCGGTATTTAATTAACATTTGATTTTAATTAAATAAACTCGCTAATTAAATTAATTGATTAATTAATTACTTAATTGTTCAATTCCAATTTTTTAATTAATTTAGATGACTTTAATTGCTAGAAACTTGAAACACACACACACACACACACACACTCTATATATATATATATATATATATATATATATATATATATATAATAATAATAATAATAATAATAATAATAATAGATATTATATAGGAAATTATTTATATGATGAATGTTTTATTAGTGGGTGATTATGAACTCGACCATGTGTATGTGTTGAATGATTAGTTTTATTCTGGTTGTTTTGTGGGCTTGCGAGCTCTTAATTATTTTGAACATGAGAGTCCTTTGTAATTTTATTGGTCCTTGTGTCCAGACTCCAAATATTTAGGCTTGCGTGCCAATTAGTATAGGATATAAGTTTCAGTTAGACTAATTAAGGAGATAAGAAGAGGAGGAGACCGTAGAGATGGAACATTGTATGAATCAATGGAATACCTCATAGGAACTGACCAACTAGTCTTTCTTATGACTTAGAAAGACTAGATAGTACAAGTTATTAATCGCCCACACTATAATATGTATGTTTATTTACATGCTAGATGTATAATATATATATGTTACTATGATACCTTTGCATGAAAAATGATGTTTTTGATCTTGGTTAGACATTGATCCAAAAAAGATGAAGTTTCAAAGGGTTAAACTAAGGTTGAATTGGAATATATAAATTTTTTACATTTAATAAAAAATGTATCCGAAAAATATTAGGTTGGTTGATTAGGTTTGACTCGATTATTGAGAAATGAATTTCAAGTTGTAATTAGTTCTAGTTCTTGGTTTTTCTTGGATGGTTTTGGTTTTAAAACACATGTATTTTGATAGAAGAACAACGATAGATATATTGAATGGTTCGGAATGGTTTGCTGGAACTTAATGGATTCTAATATTTTAAGCCAGTTTAAAAACTATTTTCGTAGGAAAAAGAGTTTTGAATAGTGATTTTTAGGAGAATGTGTGGTTAAAAAGTAAGGAAAATTTTTTGGTATATGTGTAAAATATTTTATTGTGTGAATGTGTTGTTGAAAATAGTGTTGTAGCAAACCATAAAATAAATTAAAGAGTGTTAATTAAAGAGTGTCAAACATGCACTATATTAATACTTATGATTTCACTTTAGAAGATCAACTTTGTTAAATATGATAGCCCAAATCATAATATATATTGATTAATATTCTTATATTTATTCGATATGAAATTAATCCCTCGGAAACTTAGATGTCACAGAATTGAATAATCCTGTAGACTCTTACGTTATTGTCCTTTTATTTTATTTTACACATTCCCTCAAATATGAAAAGGAAATAAGTATTGTTTGTGATTTTTAGAAGTCGTGTCAGTGGTGGTATAGTACATGTAGTAATTATATTAGAACTGTTTTAGCGAATTGTCCTATTTGTGGCTTAATCTCATGTCGTATCAAGTCGGGATTTCTACCTAAACCTAAAGTGATGACTTTGCCCCGTATAGGCATATGGGTATAAATTACATCAACCTAATATAAATATCCTTCAACTGTTATATCTTCATCTTCCTCATATTTTCCAATCCCATTTGGACCTCGATATGAGGAATCATCTTGCACCATATGTACTGAGATTGTTCGGGATCTTAAGTTCTGGTTTTCTTTGTAAACCTGCTTTCTTTAACTTGAACATGTGAATGTCCAGAATTGCAAATCAATCCGAAAACTCCTTTAATATTTAACCTTTATGTTATAGGTGGATATATATATTTGTCCGCATTCTCTTTGGATCAATAGGAGATCCTAAATTTCAATTTGAGAAAGAAAGGGAGTCTATCTCTAAAGTCTATGAAGCCGCAAAATTCTAGGGAAGTGCTTGAAGATAAAGTGGGCCAAGTTCTCAAGAAGGTGGTACGTTGGAGGAGAATATGGTGGGAAATCTATCAACCCAGATACTGGTCGTACTTTAGGCCTATTTGGCTTGTTGCTTTCAATTCGATGGCGATGGGTCCTAGTCTACGGTGTGTACGAATTTATTTCGATACCCCTCTATGACTAAGTTTGTGTTAATTGTGATCAGTTGTGACTAAGTATATGTTAATTGTGATCAATTGTGACTGTATGTGAGTAAATTAATAATGATTTGGTCACATACCGTCATAATTAAGGCTAACCTAATCATAGGGAGTCACAATAAAGACAATTGATCACAAATAAAAAGAGTCTAGTCACAAACAATAACAGCTTACATGAACATGGTCACAAACATTAATAGTTTACACAGATCTGATCATAAGTAGTCACAGTGATAATTAGTAAGAATAAATTGATTCGGGGTGGAATCTACATATACCCCATCTTTGATGCAGCATAGAAGTCAATGCCGTCATCTAAATCGGAGAAAGAAAAAATCATCAATATTGAGTTGATGGCGTGGGAATCAGGTCCAGGCACTTTTTACTTTGAAAGATATGGGGAAGTATTTTGTGGAGTCGTGTGGTAATCTGGCCACAAAGAAGATTTTGAGGGAGATAGGACGGAGATTGATGGCAAAGGTGGAGAATGGAGCAATTGGAGAAGGCGGCTATGGTGGTGACGAATGGATAAATAAAAATGTGGTAGCTATGGTAATGACAGATTTGGGAGCGGGAGAGAAATGGATATGTGGATGATAAATATTGGGAATTTATTGGGAGAGAAAGAGTAAGGTATGATATATTTTATTATTGTTGTTATTATAATTTAACTCCCGATTTGAGAATTTTTTTACAAGTAGTTAATACCAGATCTGATTTATATTTGGTCCATGTTTGATGTAGATTAAAATTTGATTAAAAACTCAAGTTAACGTCAAAAATTAATTTTAACGATATATTTTATGGAATTTACAATCTTTCAACTACACTATTAATCAACTTTTATCAAAATTTATTAAAAATTTGATTTTAATCTATACCAAATATGGGCTTAGTAAATCTCAGTCCAACATAAACCATCAAATTGTGAGCATTCACAAGCTAGTCACCGAGTCACCTACAATATAACCTCGATAAATAAATAATATTGATCACGTAATATTTTTAATCAATCTTTTGGGACCAATGTGGTAAATTAGTAATTAGTTAAATTTATAAGATGATACATTTTACAAAGAACACATAGGTCCCACTTGAGCGTACGTTAACAATCTTATTCACATTAAAATTATATATGTACATGACTGAATTAGAAGGCTTCTTTAAAATATGACTCCAATGTTAACTGTTTCCTTTTGAAATTGATGTCTCATTGGACCTCATCTTTAACTTTTCTTAGTACATTAAGAAGTTCTTGTAAAGTGTTCTCGTATTGCAAGAGAAAATTATGCAATAGATACAACCTACTGCTTGAGTTGTTCGAACGCTTCTAGGTTTAGTAGAGGAGTCAACCCTCCGGTTCTATGAAGGAATATTGAGTAGGTCCTCAGGAATATGTTGGGGGAATTTGTCGATTATATTATGGGTGCTCATGATTATCTCCGATATGCTCTTTTTTTATGTGTTCATTTTGAATCGAATGTTCATCATGGCTTTCAATAGCAATTTCTCACAAACGGTGCCAGTCAATGCTACCAAAAATTGTACTTGGGTGACATGAGGTTGAGATATGATCGAGTTTGAGATTCGAACTCTAGGTGCTCATGAATAGCGCTATAAAATATTTGAACCTAAGGTTTAGAGATTTGACATCGTAGTCCCTCCATGCTTAAGTGAGTGAACGAATAGAGAGAAAATAGGAAGAAAAAAAACTTTAAGCTAAAATAAAGGGAAAAAATATAGTTGCCTTTATATAGTATTCTAGGTAATAGATACCTAAAAGAACTAGGAAGCCTAAAGGCCATGGGCCAACCCAAACATTTAGGAAGCCTTGTCCATGTAGGACTTTGGGGCTAAGACAATATTACAATTAGGGAATAATCGATCTTCATATGGCTAAGGGAAGTTTAATTGGAGTGTGGGACCACTCATGTCTGACCATGCCCTAGGTGGTTGGGAAACGGACTTGAGAGGAAGATCAATGCATGAAAGCCCAAGATTGACTAACCAAGAGGGGGTGAATTGGTTTTAAAAATATTTTTGAAGAATTAATCTAAATTTAAACAAGTAAAAACTAAATAGATTAATTTAAATAGTAAGCACAAATAAACAAGTAAGTGGAACAACGTATTTTACACAAAATAAAAGCGTTAAGTAAAAGAGATCTATATGCAAACAATATTGTTATGGAGGTTCGATCCAGTGCAATAATCTACGTCCCCCGTTGCCAAGCTCTCCGACACGAGCAAGACCTTTTTCACTATGTTGATTGACTTATGGTGCAATCCAACCTTTTATAGCGCTTCCTGTGACTTGGAACAAGGAGCACCGACTCTTTTACAACGTTGAGCTTTCCAGGACCTCAACACAACCCACATTTCAAAATGAGTTTACAAATGAAATTTTCTCTACTTAGTAATTAATGAATATAAGGTTAAGTACAAGAACAGAAGTAGGCAAACACTTTAATGGATAGCAATAAATGAAACTTAAGAGTTTGGTGTGCTTGATCTTTGATGTATAAAATAATTTTCAAGAGTTAGTTTTGATAAAAAAAAATTTCAAGAGCAAAGTAATTTGATAATAAATTATATGAGAGATCAATGTTAGCTCAATGAGTATCAAATTGAATGCTCAAAAGTTGTTTTTCAAATGGTAGGTGAGTTGATATTTATAGCAGTTGAAAAACGTCAAACTCTTCGTCCAACCGGACGACCAAACTAGCCGTTTTGAATAACTCTGTCAGAACAGTCAATTTTGCCGAACCGGACGTCCGATTCTCCATCCGGACGTTCGGATGACCTAGTATAGGCCTGGTTCATTTTTCCTTTGTTTCGTTTGCAATCAATGATGTTTTTATATGATAATTCAATGTAAGTTTATTTTGATAAGTTTCGAGAAATATGTTGGAAAAACTTCCCTTTGAAAATAGTTTTGTACAAACATTTTTCCGTCTCGTAATTTTTGTTGTGTACGAAAATACCGTAACTTGAGCTTGCAAAGTGTCTTGCCAAAGATTAAAGTGCTTTACCTTTACAATAGTTCTATGAGAAGTCTAATTACATAGTCTTCGGCTAATTTTGGCGTGAGTGTTCGATGACGTAAAACTTAGTTTCCACGAGTGCTCGACCGATCTTCATTTGAGCTTCCTTGATATGCAACTTCTCGTTCAATGGTTTTGACTCAATTTGCCAACATGTAACCAAATTAAAGATTGAATTAGAGATAAACATAAATTTTTTGTTATAATCAAAACATATGGTTTGACCATATGTCAACAATTTTCTCATTTTTGATTATGACAAACAATAGATGATTTGTAATAAATAGAGTATCTCATATAATCTTCACAACTCAAGCATTTGTAATTTTTGTTCCCCCTATGTTTTATAGATCAAGAATTCCCACTTTCTTATTTAATCATGCAAAACATCGTAAAGATCATGTTGAATTTAAAGTATCGTTATGCAGATTATCAAATTAAAGCATCGTTATGCAGATTATCAAATCATCATGTGTTTTCCCCCTTTTGGCATAAATAAAAAGAATATAGCAAAACATAACGGAAAATAGAGAAATATCTAAAATAAGAGTAAACCAAAATATTCAACGAAATGAATTAAAAATAGAGAAATATCTAAAATAAGAGCAAATAAGGATAAATACATAAAAAAAGAAAGAAAGATAAAAGACTAAGACTCTGGAGGAGGAGGAGGAGGAGTAGGAAAAATGGCATAAAAGTGAGCATAGAAGACGTTATATTGAGCTTGCATAGTTTCCTGTTGAGTGAGCACTCATTAAAGCATTTCGCTAAGACCATCAACCGTGGATGCAAGAGAATCGATGCGACCATTCAACACGTTGTAGTGATCCTCAGTGAATGTGAAGCTACTAGACGAAGAATGAGTACTTGCAGCATGTTGGGGAGTGGGTGGTATATCTGTATCTTCGGTATCTTCTTCTTCATCTTCATCACCATTAAAGGGTAGAGTCGATGGACTCGATGTGGGATCAAACCCTTTTGTGGTGTTTGAATGTTGATGGTATCGGTGGATTTTGGTGAAATGAATGTTTGGTGAGAAGCATGCCATATGGTATTGACTTGATAGCTTGTGTGGAGTGATCAAGTTTCATAAGGCATATCGCAATTGTTGGAAAATCAAGTTTCCTACCAATGAGAAGGGACTTGAGAAGGAAAAGATAAAAAACGCTCACTTCATCTTGGAGCCCTTTTCGGGGAACAATAATATTTGAAATAATGTTGTGCAAAACCTTACATGGAAGAGATAATTAATGTGCACTCACTTTTGTGACATTTTCAAAAATTTTCCTTGTGATACGACGACAAGCCTCGATAGGAGCATAATCGTCGAGCTTGGGATGTGTTTTGTGTAAAAAGATTTGAGTGCTACAATCATCAAGTTCTAAGAGGCCACGAAGGATTGCTCGGTTTATAAAAACACGTTTGTTTTTGATAAAACAAGAAATGTCATTTGAATGTGAAATAGTCATGTTATGATAAAATTCTTGCATGAGGCGTAGGTATGCATTTTCTTCTAGTATGGCAATAGAAATCCGCCCTACGTTTTCAAATGTTTCCTCAATGTGAAATTCAGGTGCATCAATGGTAAAATTGACAAAATCAACATTCTTACCAATTAGAATGAGTGATTTTGCAAAAGGAATGACCGGCACCTAGGGTTCAAAATCCGAGTCCTCATTCGAAGAGGGTGGAGGAGGGAGTCGTTCCGTGGTCTTGAGTTGTTTCCCTTTACTTCTAGTGCTTTCCATGGGTGAAATCATAGGGGTGTGTGTGAGAGATCTATGGTTCGAAAAATTTGGGAAAAATGAAGATTTTGATATGGAAAGTGAGATTTTGTGAAAAATTGGATTTTAAAAGTGACGGGTTAGGTGTAATTGATGTTTTGAAGTGATGAAATGAGGTGTGGAGAAGAGATTTAGGAAGAGAAGTTGAGGAAGAAGGTGAAAAGTGATGAAAATGAAGGTGAATCGCGATTTAAAATCGTCAGATTTGCTGATCCTGGCGTCTGATTTGACAGAAAGTTTTTTTGCCGAAAACTGGATGCTCATTCAGACGATCCGATTCTGGACTGGACGTCTGGTTCCTCATCCAAATCACTTGAAAGCACATAAAAGGCACATAATTTTTAATCATACACTTTATTTTCATTGATTATACCTAAACCTCTTCTAATGAAGGTAAATAGGTCGAGTGCAAGATGTTTGGTGAAGATATCAGCCAATTGGTTTTCAGTGTTGAAAAATTCTAACGTGATATCACCTTTTTAAACATGATCTCTAAGAAAATGATGTCTAATTTTAATATACTTAGTTCGAGAGTGCAAGACGGGATTTTTAGAAAAATTTATGGCGTTAGCGGCATAATAGGGATATGATCGTAACATAAATAAAAATCATTTAGAGTTTGTTTCATCCATAGCACTTGTGTACAACAACTTGCAGCTGAGATATATTCGGCCTCAGCCGTAGATAATGCGACAGAATTTTGTTTCTTGCTAAACAATGATATTATCGCAAACGCCACTAGTGCTTTTTCGATCAATTTAACATCCGGCCCAATCGGCATCCGAATAGCTAAGTAGGTCAATGTGAGTATTTTTAGGATACAAAAGTCCTAAGGTTTGAGTCCCACTAAGATACATAAATATTCTCTTTACGGCTTTAAGATGGGATTCCTTAGGATTTGATTGAAAACGAGCAGATAAGCATACACTAAACATAATATCGGGCCTCCTAGCAGTTAAATAAAGAAGGGATCCGATCATACCTCGATATTTGGTGATGTCAACGGAGGTGCCTTGATCATCTTTTTTGAACCTCTTCAACATGTCTAATAGTACTTGCTTTGACTTATGAATATGCTATCACATGTTTGTTTAATTTGAAGTTCTAGAAAGAACTTAAGTTCTCCCATCATGCTCATTTCAAATTCTATGCTCATATTTTTTGAAATTCTTCACAAAGATAAATGTTTGTTACCCTAAAGGTAATGTCATTTACATAGATTTGAACAATAAGTATA
>CAIGRP010092913.1:0-22161 GCA_903798385.1 Fraxinus cuspidata | reverse complement strand
GTATTTTAGTTGTAACAATGATTGTTACTCTACATTACAACTTTATAGAACTATATTTCAAGATATATATATATATATATAAGTCTTAAGTTTTGCATCTCATGTCGTCATACCAGAATGCTGGGATAGAAAGTAGAAACAAACGTTTACTACTCTTAAAATGGACAGATGACAGTCTTCTCTTGGTGGAAAAAGTTGTAGTTGTAGATGTAGACAAATGTATCCGTTGGTAGGTGGGGAGGATTGTGGAAATTTCTTCAATTTTCCCAACTTAGCTAAACGTGGTCCACAAGCCACTGCATTATGAGAAAAATTAGTTTGGAATGTAAAAAAATTGTCTTTTTCCTTTCAACAGTCGATCAACCAATTATTTGATTGTAAAAAATCAATAATTTAAATATCTTATTATTAGTGCAATAACTATGCATCACTTGAGCATTTTTGTTAACAGTACTAATGAAGGAAAAAAAAAANGTCCACAAGCCACTGCATTTTGAGAAAAATTAGTTTGGAATGTAAAAAAATTGTCTTTTTCCTTTCAACAGTCGATCAACCAATTATTTGATTGTAAAAAATCAATAATTTAAATATCTTATTATTAGTGCAATAACTATGCATCACTTGAGCATTTTTGTTAACAGTACTAATGAAGGAAAAAAAAAAAACTATAAATACACTTTATGTTTAGTTATAAATATGCGTACTGTTATTAACTAGAAAAAAAAAATTTTGTTGTAAATGCTCATCCCAAATTGGTAGTGGCAGCTACGTGAGTAGTTTGGAATGGGTACTTAAAAAGCAATTATTCTTCTTGTTGGTATGTTTTCTAGTTGTGTTTTAACCTTCCCGAAGGCATTTGTTATCTCCTCAATTAGCCTCTCAACATTGAGCAAGTATATATGATATCAAAAAAAACTTAGTGCGAAAAATGTTTTAGGTGCTGTATTTTCAGTATTTTGCTAATGGCATTTGGTGAGGGGAGCTAGCTTACTATTGTTTTTATAATATCAAGACTGCATTTGGGACTGATTAATGAACTAATAGGGGAAAAACTGGTGGATTAAAATTTTAATAATTCAACGTTTTTACTACTAGGTTGAAATTGACTTGCTTTTGTCAGTCTCCCTTAAACATTCTAATAATCCCAAGTCAAAGTCTTCTCATTTTAGTTTGCACCATTTTCCTCTGGTGGTCCCTTTGCTTGTGACATTACTGACAAGAAATATATGATAGAATTCATTTCGTCATTAATTAGTCAAGACTTGTTAATTTCTTACCAGGTAAAAAAAAATGAAGAAAAAATCTACACGTCTCATTTGTTATTTGGATTTTATAGGAAATTTCTTGGAGTTTGGACAATAAAGTAGGGACAATATTTTTATACACAGAAAAAGTCATAAAAATGAATAGTAGTAGTTCTAGTCAATCAACTGTATATCAAGTTCCCAAAGCAAAAAATCCACCAAGCACTATATATAAGAGACTTTGCAGTGTTGCTAATAATTCAGATAAGTCGGAATCAGTGTGTTGATAATTACTAAAGATGGGAAGTTATGGGTAATGTTAACCATGATGGTGCTTTCATTACTAAATGAATGGTATTGTCTAGGGTGTTGGGAGGAAGAAATGATTGCTGTTTTGCACCTCAAAGCAAATATGAACTTTCCAGATGGAAGATCCCTGCCTCTATGGCAAATGGTTGATAATATTGGAACTGATTGTTGTCAATGGCAAATGGTTGAATGCAGCAACACAACTAAACGAGTAATCAAACTTAATGGGATTGGAAATTAGGAGATTGGTATTTTAATGCCTCTCTATTTCTTCCCTTTCAAGAGCTCAGAAATCTCTCTTTGCATGGGAATCAGTTAGTAGGTTGGATTGAGAATGAAGGTATGATGACATCACTCCTTAGTTAGGTAGCTTCAATTTTATTATTCCTATTTTGTTTGAGAGATAAATATAGATATGTTGAACTTTATTGCAGGTTTTGATAAATTGTCAAAGTTGAGAAATTTGGAGGATCTTGATGCGGGTGGCAATTCATTTGGTCGCAAAATTTTGTCATCTCTTAGTCACCTTTCTTCTCTCAAGTATTTGATACGTGGATACACAACTATTTAGAAAAAGAAAATTACAGCAATGGTAAGTTCAATATGCTTTATATTTTGGGGGTTATTTCGTAGATCATGTAATTATCAAACAATCAACCCTTTAAAAAATAAATCAACCTATTATAATTTAAACTTTTCTTGTTGCAATATAAGACAAGCAATTTCATTAAACCTTTAATTTTCCCTACAGATCAAACAACCAATTTAACCTTATTACTATATTACGAGTAAAAAGCGGAGGAATTAAATAATTTTAAAATACAGTAACAAAAAAACATTTTTGAGAAAAAACGAGAGTGCAAGAATTTTTGGGGTGAAGACAAGATAACAGAGTTCCAACTTTCACTCATTCTATGAATGCAAAAACAGAGTCCATGGAAAAAACAATATAAAAGCTAGAAGCTCAACTTGAGATTAGATCAATACTTTATGTGTTTGTAAAAATGAAAATCTTGGTTTCATTTTAGATAAATCTACTTACCGTAGTGTAACTTGAAAATTATGCAAATTACATCAAAACATTTGTCATATGTTCCTTCCTAATAAGTTTAGCATTACTCAATGTATATGTCAATCGTATTGAGATAGATATTATTAGAGCTAATCAACCCAAGTAATTCAAATGCAAAAGATTAATTCAAAAAATAAGACATTTTCATCTTTAATATTGGAATACACCTTACCACAGAAGTCATAATATTATTTTCAAGATTCTCGTCCATTATGATTGTGTTTCAATGTTTAATAGCTTGACGAATCAGAAGCCATAATATTACTCAGTGTTTCCTAATGGAATACACCTTTCTTTCTCTCTTTTTATTTTTATTTTTTTTTCTCTGGGCATCATTTCAATGTTGAATAGCTTTGAAGAAACATATTAATATTTCTTTACAAAAAATCATTGTGTAGGCCATGAAAGACTTTTCGGATTAACCAAGCTGGAAGTTCTTGATTTGGAGAGTACTTATATGTTTAGCGATAACGAAATTCTATCGATGTTAAGTGAGTCTCCTTTCCACAAGCGTAATATATCGTTTTTAGGTCATAGGACATTTTAATATCTTTACTTTTATTTTTCGACAGATCTGAATGATTTTATCAATTTGAAGGAGCTCGACCTAAGTGATGATAAACTTAGAAGCTTGGGTACCATTTATGGTATATCATCTCATTTTGTTCTCATCCTCATTCATTTTAAATTTCCTTTTTTCATTACTTCACTTGTGCCTTATTATGTATGAACAAAAGCATTCATGTTATTTTGCTCCCGGGCCCCTCACTTTCACTAAATAGTAGTTTGTTGTTTATTAGATATTATATTGTAACTTATTGTGGATTTGGTTATACAAACAGGTCTAAAAAATTTGAAGGTCCTTAATTTACAATATAATCACTTCAATAATAGCATTTTCTCCTCACTTCACGGGCTATCATCACTCAAGTCTTTAGATCTCTCTTCCAATGAACTAAAAGGAACCATCCAAATGAAAGGTTAGTTCTGCAGTTTAGAACTCTTTATTTTCTTACTTGTGTCAAAAAAAAAAATTTGAGTTCTCAATCATTATTTTTACATTTTGCTTGTAAATGTTTATTTCTCTACCTCCATCTAGATACATGCTTTGAGTAATTTGGAGGAGCTTGATCTAAGTTACAATGAGGTCTACAACTTCACAACTCCAACAGGTACTCGACTAAGTTTTTGAAGTTTATATTTTCCAAATAATGAACGTTAGTACGCTCATACTTGAATATTACCCTAGATAGTTCTATGTTTCAGGCATCAAAAGTATGCATTGTCTCCAAGTGCTAAAATTAAATGCCATAAGTGTCTCCAACATTAGCAACATGGTGCAATCTTTGAGGGCATTCTCATACCTCAAGCACTTCCATTTTCGGTACAATTATGAAAAAGGAAGCATTGGATGAATACAATTCGGTTTTTAATATTAACTAATTACAGTATGAACTCAAATTCTCATGCACATTCCATTGCTTACGTGTATTAGAGTTGAGACATTTAAGACTGCTGGAGGGATTGTTCTTGGATAATTCTACTGTGGATGGGAACTTTCTACAAAGTATTGGAGCACTAACTTCTCTCAAGATTTTATCTTTGTCCGACTGCGGACTCAATGGAACCCATCCCGTTCATGGTAAACTTCAATGGCTTGTTTGGTAAACAATGATTTTCATGTCTTGGCATGCTGATTAACAAATTGTTTCTTAAATTATTTCTATTGTCACAATTTTACAACTTTCCTTGCATTGCAATTGAACTTTTGGTTAATGAATGCAAAGTCATCTCACGATTGTGAAAAATTACTACAAGATTTTTCAGAAAACAATAGATATTGATTACCTCACTATCAAATATAGAAAAAAATTGTGAAAAATAAAAATGAACCAGAACATCTCTTTTGTATCAAAAGAAATTATGACTTTATAATTAATATAATTTAAAGAGATTCGGCTAACCATACATAGTTACTTAACGGTAATTATGTTTTACAATAGATATCTTTTTTTTATTGGTGAGAGTGGAAATAAATAAGTTAATAGTTACATTCAAATTAAGTAACGTATTGCCTTCTTTCACCAATAAAAAAAAATAAAAAAAAATCACATAAAAAAAAACCTTCCTTACTTGAAAGTAAGTTTGGAGACCAAAAAAATTACTTTTTTCTTTTAAATAAGCAAAGCCTTGATATTCATTGGTGGGTTTTGAAGTAGTAATAGCATTCTTTTGATTTGCAGGGTTGTGTGAACTTAAAAACCTCATAGAGTTAGATCTTAGTTGGAATGAGTACGAAGGAATACTTTCTTCATGTGTTGCAAACATGACATCTCTTAGATTGGTTGAACTCTCATACAACACTTTCATCAGAAATATTGCTTCCTCTCCACTTTCGAAACTCACATCGCTTGAATCTCTCCCTTTCAAGTAACAACTTTGAAGCTCCAATTTCATTCAAGGCATTCTTTAATCATTCAAACTTTAAGTTATTATTTTTGAAAAACAATGAAATAATAAATGACAACGAGTTGGGAAATTTGGTTCCCAATTTTCAACTAGAGGTTTTTAGTATGTTGAATTCAAGAGGTCATCCAACACTACCCAACTTCTTTTACGATCAATCCAATTTGGGAATTCTTCATCTCCCAAATAACAGCATAGGAGGGAATTTTCCAACTTGGTTGTTGGAGAACAACACAAGACTTAGGGGACTATACCTGAGGGATAATGCTTTTACAGGACCTCTCAATTTGCCAACAAATACCAATCCCAGCATGGAGACTTTCAATGTATCTAATAACGAGTTCAGTGGACATGTTCCATCTAATATAATTTCAATTTTTCCAAACTTGGTTTCATTATACATGTCAACAAATATGTTTGACTGTTGTTTACCTTCTAGTTTCGGTGACCTAAAATCTATACGATATATGGACTTGTCCAGCAATAACTTGTGAGGTGAAAAACCACAGGAATTAGTAATGGGATGCTTTTCTCTGATTTTTCTCAAATTATCGGATAATAAATTGCAAGGACAAATATTTCCCGGATCTATCAACCTACCGTACTTGAGCAATTTAGATGTTAGTAACAACCGTTTGTTGGGCAGAATTCCTACATCAGTGGGTAATATGACAAGCTTGGGTCGAATTTCTCTATCTAACAACTAGCTTGAGGGTCCAATCCCGGAGGAAATTTGCAATCTCCTTTCTTTTGACCTCTTAGATTTATCTGAGAACAAGTTACGTGGCTCAGTCCCATCTTGCTTCAATCCATCAGGGATACGTCATGTCTATCTGAACAATAACCAATTGGAGGGTGAGTTCCCGTATGCATTTTATAATAGCTCTTATTTGGTATCATTGGATCTTAGACGGAATAAGTTCATTGGAAGTATCCCTCAATGGATTAGCAATCTATCAAGCCTAAGCATTATTCTTCTCAGAGGTAACCATTTTGAAGGCACAATCCCTCGCCAATTTTGTGAGATGAACATACTAAGCATGATAGACCTTTCTTTTAATTTTCTTTCCGGTCAAATCCCGCACTGCTTTGGTAACATGACACGAGAGGTAACCGTGGAGAAGTTTGAAATGTTTGATACATTGTTCGGTTTTTCATTTCAAACATTCATGTCTTACATGGATAAGGTTAAGTTATAAAGGGCCTATCACATGTCTTCCCACGAATTTGAAGATTTAAGATTACTTGTTGAGCCAATTAGAGCGACATTCACGACAAAGAGAAATTCTTATTCTTACAAAGGTAGTTTCCTCTATTACATGTCAGGAATTGATCTCTCTTCTAATAAATTACATGGTGAAATTCCGGATGGCCTTGGAACCTTAAGTGAGATCCATGCACTCAACTTGTCCCAAAACTACCTTATTGGAACAATTCCAGAAACATTCTCAAACCTACGATAGATCGAGAGCTTAGATCTCTCCTATAACAACTTAGGTGGAAGGATCCCCACTGGTCTGATCAAGTTAAACGCTTTGGAAGTCTTCAGTGTGGCGCATAACAATATAACAGGTATGATACCAGAGAAAGGTCAGTTTGGAACTTTCGATGAAGGTAGCTATCAGGGAAATCCTTATCTTTGTGGTCGTCCATTACCTGACGACTGTGCTAGCACCAGATCAACACCTGTCTTGCCATCTGCTAACAATGAAAGTGAGGAGCTCGGTTTCACGGACATGGAGTTCTTCTACATAAGCTTCATCATATCTTATATATCTATAGTGCTTTACATTGCTACAGTTCTGTCCATAAATCCTCACTGGAGAAAAGCATGGTTTCATTTCATTGAGGTTTATATAATCCATTTTTGAGGCCGCGTGTTCTTGACAATATTCCCATTTTCCAAATCAAGGTATCTGCTTTAATTCTGTATGAAAATCATTGTATACTATACTAACTTTTATAACTAATATACATATTTGCAATCAATCTAATCAATTTTGTCTTTTTTCTTTCTAGATTTGATAATTCGGAAGTAACGAAGCAGTGAAGCCAAATATAACTGCATGGCCATGTGTATGCATATTCAATCAAAAAAGTATGAAATGATTTTCAATTATCTGTACTTGTATTAATAAATGGGAATGTGATACTTTTGAGTCACATTTCGCCAAAGAGAGAGAGTGTGCGACCAGTTTGTTATTTCTTGTTACGGAAAGTAATTGTATCGTGGAGGGATCGCTTTTGGACTCTTCTTCTGTGTATGCAAACTTTCTTCAAAGCATTGGAGTAATGCCTTGTTTAAAGGTTTTATCTTTGCCTGAGTGTGGACTCAATGGCACCGTTCCTAACGAGGTAAATTTTTCACCTCCTAATCTCTAAAGGTTTTATTTTTATATCCGCGAGGACTATGACATATATAAGTTTCTCTCTATGTTTGTGTGTGTTTTTCTTCAATTATTTCTATTTTCAGATTTGAATTTCACTATTTCTCTTCTATTTCAATTGAACTTTTTCTTTATTTGTTTAACAAAGAAATAAAAAAAAAAAAAGTGTGATAAATGCTAAGTGATCATGCTTTCCATATATATATACACACACACATGTATATTTTTTTTAATCTAGAAGCAGGTTCATATATATCTCTCTCAACGGAGGTAGTTATGTTTATATTTGTTAAGAAAATCGTAAGAAAATAATTGCTTACGTTACCAGTATATCTAAAATAATATGTAAAGACAAATAAAAAATGATCTGAGTATCAATTTGTATTGGAAGGAAAGATAACTTCATTAATAAGAATTTTATAATCAAACCCAATTTTCCTTATCTTTGTTTGGTTGGTTAGTGTCTAATTTAACAGGGTGTTGTCAACTTAGTAAACTCGAGGTGCTGAATTTGAGTGGAAATGAGTATGTAGAATTACATCTATCATGTCTAGAGAATGACATCACTTCCAATTGATTGAGGTCTCGAGGAATAAGTTCTATGGAGATATTGGCGTCTTTGCTTTGGAAACTCACCGCAGTTGAATATTTCAATTTCAAGTAACAACTTTTACGTGCCAATTTCCTTTGAGGCTTTATTTAATCCTTCCAAGTCTTCGTTTCATATTTGCCGAAGAAAATGAAGTAATAGCAAGTATTGAATTACGAAATTGGGTCCCTAACTTCCAACAAGAGATTTTCAGTTTGTCAAATTTCCAGCTCACTTCTCACTTCTTGAGAATTCTTGATCTCTCACGTAACAACTTGGGGAGAAATTTGCCAACTTGGTTGTTAAAGAACAACACTAGTCTCAAAAGAGCCTACTTTAGAGTGCTTTTAGAGGAACTCTCAAGTTGCCAACAAGTACCAATCTCAATATCGAGACTTTTGATATTTCTAATAGTAAATTTATTGGACACATTCCAACTAATATAAGTGTAGTATTTCCTGATTTAATTACAATAAATGTGTCGAAAAATGTGCTTAATGGCTGTGTAAGTTTTACGTCCTAGGTCCAATCGATTTCGTATGTGAACACTTTTAATATGATCAATGTATTTTATTTATGGAAGATATATTATTTAATTGAATTATTATTTTGAAAAATTAAATTAATAGAGTCCATATATTTAAATTTTGAAAACTTGTTAATCACAATGATTTGTGATTGTGATAAAAAAATTACATGTGACTGAATCTTAAATCATCCATGGTCATAAGTAATAACAAAAATGGATATTGATAGTACAGATAAATCAGTACGTATGACATTTCTCACATATGAAGTGAGTAGCTTACATTTAAATGGAACGTTGATATTTATTTGGAGAACAAAATATTGGAAACCGAAACACAAATTCCATATGGATAACTAACACGACATGTCTCGAATCACCCTAATGGACCTGAAACGTGGATGTGCTGATGGTAGATGCCGACTAACTATTAGATCCACCACCAAGACTGACTATGAGTTACTAACAGTTATGCACCAAAATCAAATTCTTATAAAAAAAATCATGCAATGGGTCCAAATAATTACTTCGTGCTCTACCAAAATGAATCATACAACTCAATATGTCGTATGACTATAACTCGAAATCATGAGGCTCCTCAAGCTATCAAAAACCAATGCTACTTGTAAGAAACATCATGTAAAAATATATGAATAAGTTGATAGTTCAATGAGTGAAAAATTTTGAAACTGGTTATACTCTCACATTTATACATATTTAACGAAAATCGAGTTCATATCATTTAATAATTCACAAGATAACACCATATAATAACAGCCAAGATGTGAGATATTCTCATAACACTGCAAAATATCATCCCATAGTCAATATATAAACATTCATTAATATCCACAGTATAATCTCATCTGATCAAATGTACTGAAAAATCCACCAAAAATGTACCTCTGACTAACATCGATAATTTGGTTATACGCGGATAGACTGCCCCTCAAGCTAAACACTCTCGACGAGGGCCTCAAACCTCTCAGTGAGAGGAAGCGGGTCTCTAAGACCTCTTATAATCAATTTTAGAACACGATCAAGACCCCTCAATGAACTATATGTAATGATCCAGACCCTTTTATCCACGGTCAAAGCCCCTTAGTGTAGTATAGAACACGACCAAAGCGCCTTAGTGAACTAGAAGAAGTATATAATCACTGGTACTTTTCTGATTGATCTCAATATCACGTCTCACATTTCAATTCACAAATACTCCATATATAATCTTTGAAATTTCAAATCTATCATAGTGAAAGAACCTTCATAATAATCATGTAATCGAGCAAATAATTTACATAATTGCACGAAAAATAATTGTATAATTAATTTATCAATACTTGAAAATATTTAAATTTTTCCACTTACCAAGTCGTAGACCGATCACCATTTCAATCTCCTCGTCACCTCCTCACATTCAAATATTAAGTATGATATCTCACACTCGTCCGAAGAAATCATATCCCATCACAAAGTGACTCAAGCATTATTCCTACCATTAGAAATAAGGATTACTAATGAGAACTTGGAGTCTTTTAATTTCAATGTCATTATCTCAGATAAGGTCACTAACAAAATATACTCCATTATATAAGTTATCTTAGCACCAAGCCACAATATTAAACACTTTATTTGGTTTCCATGCTAAAATATCCAAGAAAATAAGATGATTGACAAAACTAGCACTATATTTCCAGAATATTGAAATTCGGCACCAATGTCTCCTTATTGAAATATGGCACCAACCCCATTGTCAAAAACAGCACTTTCTTGGGAAAGTTTTAAAAAACAGCACCTTGATAGAAATCTGCCCGAAATTGGGAAAGAATAAGGTAGAATAAGTAAAATTAAGCCTCAAATCCTTGTCCAACTCTAATAAATCATAATCATGTATTTAATATCACATAAACACTAGGAAATTAAAGAATAAATCTCTATTTCACAAATTCATTATCGAAGTTTTACTTTATTCAAGACCAATTTCCCAATTTACATCTCTTTAATATATTCTTGTTTAATACCCCCAAATACATGTTAATAATTTAATTCTTGCTAAACCTCGATTTTTTTCCATAAATCCTAGAAAGTCAATGAACATGACTTTTTACTCGCCTCTTGAAAATAAGAAGGAATTGGAGGGATGAAGAACGAAGCTTGAAAAATTCCAACATCTGCCATTTTCTTTTCTTTTCCTTTTTGTTTTTTTTTTTTTTTCCCTTTCCTTCATTCCTCTCTACTCTTGATTCGGTTTCTCTTTCATTTTGTCCCCCAAAATATGAAAATGGATTGATATGTCTAAAGTTTAATGCATAACTATTGAATAATTGCAAGTCATGTTCCCCAATCTTCATATAACATAACATTTAGCCCTCAAATTTCCAGTAACAGAAACTAAATCCCTATATTCCTTTACTATATTATTTTTAGACCTCAAGTATTTGTAATTACAATTTAAGTCCTATAAAAATTATTTATTCAACTTAAATCCTTCTTTGAGTTTCTTTGAGTTTGACTAGCTGAATTACTTAGACTTTAACTATAAATAAGTGAGGTCCCAAAATTCATTTGTCTAGGCTCCAAACAAATGAGCATATTATACATGCATTTTATGTTCAATGTCTTTACCACGTGATTTCTCCATAAAACTTCATCTTATATCATGATTTGAACTATTCTCTAATCAAATCATTGTCTATAACAATGATTACATACTAAGACCAAATAACTTTCTTTAGCCAATTTCATCACAATAAATACATTCTTGGAATATTTCAATATCATATATAACCTCAATCATCGTCACTTGTGTCTAGTTCTTATATGTAAATTCCATGAAAAATAAATAATTATCCAAGTCGCCTTTAATTAACAAACCACAGTTGATAGCCCCTCTTTTGAACTTGTCTTCACGGTGTCTAACATTCTATTAAAAGAAGTTGTACAATGTAATTTAATTATATTAACTCCCTACAGCTAAGCCAAAGATCGATACTCAACTCCACTATATAAATAATGATCTTTTCTATATATGATTTTATAAATCTATCTCATAAACTGACTATATCATTTGAAAATAATCTTGTAACCTTTATGGATTTGTCAACAATGATCCAAATACCATTTTGTCTCCATCCTTTGTAATTGGAACACCAAATGAAAAATATTTGAGTGTAACTACTTCCATTCTAAATTGACAATATTTGCAATAATTTAGTTGTTCATAATTTTCTAAAATTCCAGCTATCCCCAACAACAATTGAAACATCGCAATGTGGTGTTCTTTTCCTTTAATTCTATATCACCCAATGTTAATATAAATACAACTTCAATTTCGACAATTTTGAATAAAAATATACCTTAAACTCCGGTGATATATAAGTATCGATGTTTCTCGTAATGTGATAACAACACAATTCCTAAGTTTGTCCGATATAACCAACTCTAAATCATGTCTTAATCATGCATCTTCAACAATCTACAGCATAATTCATAATTCATCATTTTAATTCAGAACACTTTCTAAACCCTAAAATAATTCATTATCATAAATAAAACCCTCATCAGCTTTAGATACAAGAGTAATATTTCTTCAGAATTTAATCTGATAGCAAAACTTTTTACATCTATATACCCACACAATTTTGGTGCTCTTTCTTTCCATGAAGAGACAATAATAACATTTAATCTATAATAATTCTATACTTATATTCCATAAAGAGGTCCTTGACCTATTACCATCGCATAAACCTTCTTGTATATTATATAAAGACCTTTATTTAAGATAATGAAACCAAAGGATACCATTCTACAATTAAGTAAAGCTTACATTTGATGATCACCTTAGACTTTAAACTATCCAACATATCATCCATATATTCCATATAGAATAGATCTCAATAAGAGTGGAATACTTTATTCATGAGATCCAAAAATACAATCGAAAATAATCCAAAAATTATGTCTCTAAAATTTCATTGAATTCGCCTTTAACTTCAAAATTTAACTCGAAGCTTCCAAATGGTATGTAATATAAAATAATAATCCAACAAATGGCCTTGACAAAATTATTTAACTTAATAATCCAAATATCTCATCACATTATGCTATAGGACAACCATAATATTCATTTACTTGCTATTCACCATATCATGTTATGATCATGTAACCTTATCATGTATCGTCATATCATACGACCTGAAACATTTAATTAAATCAATTTTCCCTAAGATCACAAAATTATAACGCTCATATTTATCACGTGAACCTTTCACACATCAATATACCGCCGAGATTTCATATGTTAATTTTCCAAACTCAATAAATTCCATCTCTACCATTCTCTACTCCCTTTTTTTCTCTCGATTCACATAAACATACCTGAATGCACATATCCATTTAATTCTATTTCTTAAGCAACAAATTACCCCATAATAAGTAATCATTATGAAGTCTATCCCTATTTTTTCACATCCCTTATAATCAACAACTCATAAATAATCGAAATAATTGGAATCACTTACATGTCAATTTCCTCGATTTGCCTATCAATCATTTTGTCTTCCACAATTTCTTATCATATGGCATAAGTATAAACCATCATGATTTCTATCATCGTCTTATATAAGTGGGCACAGATCACCACAAAATTTTGATAACACTAATGACCATTTGGCTTCCCAAGATAATTAAAATTCCTCACCAATTACACAGATAATATCATTCTCTTCTATTTATCGTGCAAACTATATCTAGAGATTTTTCTATGTATACTTTAAAAATCTTGAAATTCTACATAAAAGTGGTACTAAAGTGGTTGTGCCATCTATCACTTTGAATTTCAATGTGTAAACAACCTGCAAAAACCATCAAAACTATCACTTTAAATTGATAATATGTTTAACTCTTAATAGGTTCCAACCCAACAACTATTAACATTTTCAACCATCACATCATTACAACTACCACCACCAAGACTGACTATGAGTTACTAATAATTATGCGCTAAAATTTCAGAGCAAATTAGAGAATTATTTTATCTCACTTTATATACTTGGTTTAATGCCGCGGCTAGTAATCCTATAGAGGGGCTACCTAATTTCTTGTATTTTCTTGCTTGTTTAAATTGATAATACACTTCATGTGTATTCTTTTTTTATTATTATTATTAATAAAATTATCTGATTACCTATAAAAAAAAATTTATGTGCCTAAATCAAATGCTTATGAAAAATATCATGCAATGGGCCTAAAATAATTATTTCGTGCTATACTAGAATGAATCATATAACTCAATATGTCGTGTGGATACAACTTTGAAATTTTCAGGCTCCTCAAGCTATCAAGAACCAATTGCTACCTGTAAGAAAAATCGTGAAAAAATATATGAGTTGATAGCTTAATGAGTGGAGAATTTTAAAAATAGTTATACTTTCTCATTTAATAATTCACAGGATAACGTCATATAATTATAGCTAAGAAGTGAGACATTCTCATAACACTGCAAAATATAATTCTATAGTCATTATATAAAAATAAGTTGTATCCAGACTATAATCTCATCACATCAAATGTACTAAAAAATCCACCAAAAATGTAACCTCTGACTAACATATGTAATCTAGTTATACGGGCATAGACTCTCCCTCAGGCTAAACACTCCCGCCACGGGCCTCATGCCCCATCAGTGAACAAAAGGGGATCTCAAATGCCTCTCATAATCAATTTAAGAACACGGCCAATGCCTCTCAGTGAACTAGAGAAGTATATAATCATGGGTATTTTTCTGGTCGATCTCAATATCACGTCTCACATTCCAATTCCAAAAAACTCCATATATAATCTTTGAACTTTCACATATAACATAGTGAAAGGACCTTCATAATAATCATGTAATCGAGCAAATACTTGAATACATTTAAGTTTTTCCACGCACCAAGTTGTAGACCGATCACGATTTCAATCTTCTCGTCACCTCCTCACATTCAAATGTTAAGTATGATATCTCCCAAGAGATCATATCCCTTCACAAACATGCCTTAAGTATTATTCCTACCATTAGAAATAAGGATTTACTAATAAAAACTTGGAGTCTTTTACTTTCAATGTCATAATCCAGTTAGGGTCACTAATAGCATATACTCCTTTATATAAGTTATCTTAACACTTAGCTCGATATTAAACACTTTATTTGGTTTCCATACTAAAATATCCAAGAAAATCAGGTGATTGACAAAACTATCACTATATCTCCAGAATATTGAAATATGGCACCTATGTCTGTATATTGAAACTATCTTCAAACCCATTGATAAAAATAGCACTTTCAGGGGAGAGTTTCAAAAACAGCACCTTGAAGAAATCTGCCGAAATTGGGAAAGAATAATGTAGAATAAGTAAAATTAAGCCTCAAATCCTTATCCAACTCTGATAAATCATAATCATGTGTTTAATATCATATAAACATAGGGAAATTATAGCATAAGTCTCTATTTCACAAATTTATTACCAAAGTTTTACTTTATTCAACACCAATTTCCCAATACACATCTATTTAATATATTCTTGTTTAATACCCCCAAATAAATGTCAATAACCTTTAATTCTTGCTAAACCTCGAAATTTTTCCATGAACCCTTAAAATTCAATTAACGTAAATTTTTACTCGCCTCGTGAAAATAAGATGGAATTGGAGGGATGATGAACCCAAGCTTGAAAATTCCGGTATCTGATTCTTGTTCTTGCCTTTTCTTTTCTTTTTTTTCTTTCCCTTCCTCTCTTTTCTCGATTCTTCTCTGCCTCGGTTTTCTCTTTCATTTCGTCCCCCAAAAATGCGAAAATGGATTGATATCTCTAAAGTTTGATGGATAACTATTGAATAATTGCATGCCAAGTCCCCCAATCTTCATATAACATAACATCTAGTCCTTCAACATCCAATAATAGAAACTAAATCCTTAGATTCCTTTATTATATCATTTTTGCCCTCAAGTATTTGTAATTACAATTTAAGTCCCATGGAAGTCATTTATTCAACTTAAGTCCTTATTTGACTTTGACTAGCTGAATTACTATAACTATAAATGAGCGGGCTGTAACAATAACTATCTGAGAGTCGGTGATTAATCTCTAACGTTCGATAATGGAATCGGGCATTCGACTTGATGTCATTATAGTGCCTTATATGAAGACATCATATTTTGGTAGTGTTGGATGTTGCTTTACCAAGAGTCGCTGATACGACATCTTTCTAGTATGTTAATAACCATATGAAGGTTATGAATGATCAATAGAAAATTCAATACTCTTAAATAGTAAGAGATTATATTTATGTTCCATTCAGTTAAGTTGATAATGAGATAATTGGCTAAGGTAAGTCCGTAAGTTGAAAAGAGTTTCGATTATCATTGGCTTAAGAATGGAATAAAAGATAAGATCGATAATCAATATTCACAAATTTCATATCTCACAATTGATCGAATCATATTGACGAACAGATTACAATTTCATGGTAAACGAACAAATTAGATTTTGGTATATCACGTGATATTTTCCGTCACATGTAATACCCTTACATTTGCGGAGTGATGAAAGTGAATTAATTAATTTAGGTAAATCAAAGATAAATTAAAAGGGAATTTAATTTATCTTAATTTGATTATATCAAAATAATAGTTCATGTCGTCCAATAACGTGATCAAAAACCCAATGAGTTCCACATAAAAGGGAGAACTAGAAGAATAATATTATAAATTAAATCATTTATGAGTGTTGAACATTTGTAGAATTGATTATTTGGATTGTTTATTAATGGACTTCGGTTAATTAATTAGACTAATTAACTCCTAGACCAAGTTTAATTAATTAGATTAATTAAATATTTGATTAGTTATGTTTAATGGTGGGTCAAACCCACTTAAACATCTATTAATAAGTACCAAAAAGAGAAACCATAATCTCGTATTATTGTTCTCATGTGCAGCTTATTATTGGAGGTTGGACTAATGTGGTGTGAAAAGATTGTAACTCACAAAGGCGTGCAAAGATCGGGATTGTTTATTATCAAAATTCTCAAAGGAATTTGAAGAATTTGCTAAATGTAAAATTCTAATAAAGCGACACATGTATGACACGTAGAATATAATTGTGACATTAATATATTTAATTAATAAAATATTTTTTTAATTAATTATTTCAAAAATCAGATGATAATTAACATCTGATTTTTGAAGTTTTAAATATTATCCACTAGTTTTGAAATGGGTGATACTTAATCTCTTATGAAATTTTCCCCTTAAAAAAATTTCCACTTTAAAAAATTAAATGTTCTTGGGGAGCCCGTGCCCCCTTCCTCCATCCAATCACAAATGCTAGCAGGTTAGGAGAAATCGAAAGCCCAAGAGACGAAAATGGTGGTGGTAGAGCCGGGAGGTTGGACCGCCCATTAACAGAGCGAATTTTTTGTTATTTAATGCATCAAATGACAAAGCGACAAATACATGTCACGTGCGAAGTCTACTGATAATTTTCACTATAAATAGCATTACTCTTTTTCCATATAGCACTTGGAAATTGGCAATATTTGCCATTACACTAACCATTATGTCCATTTATATATAATGGTGACCTTTTAGCAATCTGCCTTTGTCGAAAAGTGAAATGTATTACAAACGTGAACGCATTTTGTAGTCCTAATTGAGTACTAAATGTATTACTAACCATTATGTCCATTTTATGTTTTAATCACTTAATATGCTAAATGTCTTCGGTAATTGCTATAATTTTTTTATTTAAAAAATGAAAAGACATGTACGATAATGCTCAATTATCCCTACAATTATTTTATTTGCGATTAGTTATGAAAACTTTTCATTGATTGCAGTATTTACCAATTCATGTGGAAAATAGGAAATTTCACCAGACTTTGGAACAAAAAGGAGTGGCTATTCACCTCCTATGGATTTGCATTTGTGTTTGCATACTAAAATATCCAAGAAAATCAGATTATTGGCAAAACTATCACTATATCTCCAGAATATTGAAATCTCGCACCTGTCTGTATCTTGAAATCTGTCTTCAAACCCATTGATAAAAACAGCACTTTCTGGGGAGAGTTTCAAAAACAGCACCTTGTAGAAATCCGTCGAAATTGGGAAAGAATAAGTAAAATTAAGCCTCAAATCCTTATCCAACTCTGATAAATCATAATAATGTGTTTAATATCATATAAACACAAGGAAATTAAAGAATAAGTCTCTATTTCACAAATTTATTACCAAAGTTTTACTTTATTCAACACCAATTTCCCAATACACATCTATTTAATATATTCTTGTTTAATACCCCCAAATAAATGTCAATAGCCTTTAATTCTTGCTAAACCTCGAAATTTTTCCATGAACCCTTAAAATTCAATTAACGTAACTTTTTACTTGCTTGAAAATAAGAAGGAATTGGAGGGATCAAGGTTAAAAATTCTGGCATCTGATTCTTGTTCTTCCCCCTTTTTTCTCGATTCTTCTCTGCCTCGTTTTTCTCTTTCAGTTTGTCCCCCAAAAATGAGAAAATGGATTGATATGTCTATCGACTAATTACAAGTCAAGTTCCCCAATCTTCATATAATATAACATTTAGTCCTTAAACTTCCAATAATAGAAACTAAATCACTAGATTCCTTTATTATATCATTTTGCCCTCAAGTATTTGTGATTACAATTTAAGTCCCATAGAAATCATTTATTCAACTTAAGTCCTTATTTGACTTTGACTAACTGAATTACTTGACTTTAACTATAAATGAGCAAGGTGTAATAATCACTATTTGAGAGTCGGTGGTTAATCTATAACGTTCAATAATGAAATTAATCATTAGACTTGATGTCATTATAGTACCTTATATAAAGGCGTCATATTTTGGTAGTGTTGATGTTGTTTTACTAAGAGTCACCGATACGACATAGTTCTGGTATGTTAATAATCATATAAAAGTTGTGAATGACTAATAGAAAATCTGATACTCTTAGATAGTAAGAGATTATATTTATGTTATATTTGGTTAAGTTGATAGCTAAATAATTAGCTAAGGTAAGTATGTAAGCTGAAAAGAGTTTCGATTATCATTGTCTTAAGAGTGAAATAAAAGATAAGATCGATAATCGAGATTCATAAAATTTCATATATCACAATTAATCGAATCCTATTGACGAAGAGATTATAATTTCATGGTAAATGAACAAATTTGATATTGTTACACCACGTAATATTTTTCGTCACGTGTAATGCTATTACATATTGTGGAGTGATGAAAGTGAATTAATTAATTTAGGTAAATCGATGATAAATTAAAAGGAAATTTAATTTATCATAATCAAAATAATAATTCATGTCGTTCGATATCATGATCGGGAACCTAATGAGTTCTACATAAAAGGGAGAATTAGAATAATGATATTATAAATTAAATCATTGATAAGTGTTGGACATTTGTAGAATTAATTATTTGAATTGTTTATTAATTGATAACATTCTTTCGCAGAGCATTAGTGACAAATGTATAAATAACAGGTTTTGCCTCAAATTAAAAACTTGTTTATATCCTTCAACGACATCATATGAAAGAGGAAACAATGAAGCACAAGGCATGGATAGAAAGTTTAGCCGTAAGAGGAAATAATGAACCTGTGAGGTGGATTACTTAACCACATGGCACATGTCAATTGGATTAGAGAGCTTGGTGAGGATTGTGCTAGTTTACGAGAATTGTGGACCATATATTAATACAGTATTTGAATTTAGTTTTATGGTTAATTTCTCTATACTAGACTTGTGTGTTTCGCTATTTATTGTGGTATAATGTTTGAGTTTCGAATTCAAATGTCTTGATCTTTTAATTGCAAGTCTCTTCATTTGGTTTCATTTGGATTTGGCAAACGAGAGATAATAAAGAGTAACTAAGGGATGGGACTTGCTCTCCGGCAATTTTCTTGGCATCCATCATATGAAAGAGGAAATTAAACCAAAATGAGCTAAATGAATATACAAAAGTCACAATTTATTTATTTAATTATTTTTCTGAACAACGGAGAACTCCAGAAAGAAAAACACAGGACCAAAGTATTAGTTCAACATATTCAAGAATTTTGACGTCCAAACTAATATAAAACTGGAATGGACCATTTTTTAAATAATAAAATATAAAGGTGTTGCGGACTGTTGGTGCATGATGGATTTAATGAATAGGATTGCCGACTGTACTGGGAAAAATCAATATCGTATGTTTAATCCATACAACTTCCTTAAGTTGGATAATTAAATAGCAATTCATTAAATTTTAAATTCAACAAACACTACTTTGTAATTGAGAATCTCCCCCTTCAATCCAAGCATTTAGCACAAAAATCGTGTCAAAAAATCGAGGCAAGAGACTGAGGCACGAGCAGAAATGAGGGAAGATGAGAGGTAGAAGAGACGAGATGCAGATAAGAAAATTGGAAAGATTGAAATTGATTTTTAGGGTTTTGCTTTTTAAGTACTAATTTTTTTTTTTAAATTTTTTTTTTGTTTATTGGATTGGGTTTGGTTGGGTTAAATTATAATGGATAATCCAAGACTTGAACTGGCCCAATCTAAAATTTTATTTCTTAACTCAGACCTAACTCAACTGAACTAAAAAAAACCAACTCAAACTTGATTGATTTAACTGATTTGGATTAGTTTTTGTCCAATCCCACTTGTTAGATGCAATTGGAACTAAAAAAGTTGACGGTCTTGTACTAAGAATCTTCTTCTCCCAAGCTAAGAACTATAAATCCTAGTTTCTTGATTTTTACTTTGATTTTTCTCTCCCTTTTCTCTCTAATTTTATATGATGAAACCTCTTTTTATGACCTAAACGCGGTCAATTTATAGGGTGGAAAATAAATCAAAAGCGATCAAGAAAACTAAACAATAACAAAACTCAGCAACCAGGCTAGATGGTCCGACCTAGGCTAAAAAGGTGGTTTGGGCTGGACAAAGATCAACCCCTGAATTTTCAATTAGGTCCCCATATTATGTATTTTTATCTTTTTTGTCCCTTTTCATTCTAATCTTCAATTGTGATATTGAAATTTCCAAAATCTTCCATATTAGTCCCCAATTGCGCGAAGTTGGTTCATCTTAAGTTCCAAAACTATGTAATTTAGATTCCAAACTTTCTAATTGTCGAATTTAACTCCTGACTTTTATGAATTTCTTCTGAATGCTCTATTAATACTTCCAATTGTTCATCCTCACTCTGGTTATTTTCAATTGCTCCGAATAAACTCTACTTAAACTTCATAAAATTATTTTCACGTTAATTGTATCCAAGTTGAATTTTTCCTATAGTTAATATAATTTATAGAAAATTAATTAAGTAGATATCGATATAATTATCAATAAATAAGCAAGTATAGAAGTCCAGATAAGTACATAAAATAAATTTTCAAACAGCGCGCGCTCAAAAGCTTGAGAACATGAAAATCACTAACAACCTTCTAATTCATGTTGATTTAATCTTGAATGCCAAAAAGCTAGACATCAAATGCTTGTTGATTCCGTAGAATATCGACAATTTAGATACATAATTGAGAATACTTCAATTTTTATTTCATTATATCCAATATTTCAAAAGACCCAAGTGATCTTATTTATACTATAAAATAGAATCTTATTCCATAACAAAATTTTAAAATACCACAGTAAAATCCTTATCAGCTATATTAATTACAAGATTACCATAAGCAAAACTTTAATCAAAGCAAACAATCATAAAATATCATAAAGTAATAAAATCTTTAAACTGCAAAACAATTGATACTTTCCATATGTAAACCACGTCAATTATATTCAAATAAAATGACAACATACAAAAAAAAAACAAAAAAACAAAAAAAAAACGTGGAGGCAGAAGTGTATAGTTAATAAGAGACTAATGGTTTTCACGCAAAATGATAACATTCTTTCGCAGAGCATTAGTAACAAATTTATAAATGGCAGGTTTTGCTCCAAATTAAAAACTTGTTTATATCCTTCAACGACATCATATGAAAGAGGAAACAATGAAGCACAAGGCACGGATCAAAAGTTTAGCCGTAAGAGGAAATAATGAACCTGTGAGGTGGATTACTTAACCACATGGCACATGTCAATTAAATTAGAGAGCTTGGTGAGGATTGTGGTAGTTTACGAGAATTGTGGACCATATATTAATACAATATTTGAATTTAGTTTTATGGTTAATTTCTCTATAAAAGACTTGTGTGTTTCACTCTTTATCGTGGTATAATGTTTGAATTTCGAATTCAAATGTCTTGATCTTTTAATTGCAAGTCTCTGCACTTGGTTTCATTTGGATTTGGCAAACGAGAGATAAAGAAAGAGTAACTAAGGGATGAGACTTGCTCTATGGCAAGAATTGTTGACTACCTCAGGCAATTTTCTTGGTTATCCATTGCCATTGCACATAATATGAATATACAAGAGTCACAATTTATTTATTTTTCCGAACAACGGAGAACTCCATAATGCAAAACACAGAACCCAAGTATTAG
>CAIGRP010092912.1:0-42432 GCA_903798385.1 Fraxinus cuspidata | reverse complement strand
TGAACATCAATTAAGAGAATCGGATTTATTAGACTTCCAGCAAATATAACAAGAGGAGGGGACTTTCCATGAAGATGTCAGTGTTTATTGGCCAAAAATTTTAAACATGGACGTTGAACTTGAGAAAATTCAATTAAAGATGAGGAGCCTGAAAAGTTCGAGAAATTAATCACAATTGACGAAAAAGAACTTGTAACATTCAAAGAAGAGGAATCATCGACTTCATCGTTTGCTTGAAAGTGGATTTTGTGATTAAACCTTATGAAGAGATTGAGATATATATTGTTGAATTCAAAACAGGTGACGAGGAAAAGTTATACTACATGGAGAAGAGCAGTGCTAAAACTTGGAGGAAAATTACAATATGGAACAAAGTCAAATTAAGCAAGTTAAGCAGGAAGTCCGAAGTAATATTCAAAGTACCATGACATACTTGTGCAAAAAGTCAATCTAATGGCTTCAAAGAAGCGCTTCTTGGGAGGCAACCCAAGCTTTCTTCATTTTATTTATTTTGTTTTTCAGTTTTATGATAGTTTAGTTTATTGTTTTTTTTTTTTTTTTTGACTCATCATCTATACCCTATTTTTCCTTAGGTTTTCGATATATTAGTTGGTTTATTAGATGTTAGAGTTAAGTAACACTTGTTCCAATTATGTGATCTTAATACTTTATTTGATTTTTTGGGAACATGACGTCACGGGTCATTTAAACCAATATTGACCAATGAGCCAACAAAGCAATAGGAAAGCTAGCCATTGAATTACAAACTATGTTAAAGGAGTCTTTTTTTTTTTTTTTCACTTTTTTCCCCACCCCTTATATGCGGATTTATGATTAAAGACATTACGGACAATGTTTGTATAAGTTTGGAGTTGGAAAAAGTGAGTTTTCATTTTTTTTATGTGTTTTTTTGTGTTTTTATTGATTTAGTAAAAAAAAATTCTTTAAAAAAAACATAAAAATAAAAACAAATCTTTTTCTTTTTGTGTGTTTGTGTGAGTTAGTTCGTCTGGCTAGAAATGATGAATATATTGAATCATGAGTTAATCTATGAATAGTAAATAAATTGCATGCTTAAATTAACTTTTATTTTTCCATGTGAAATTTGATATATATTGAGAACATGAATTAAGTTAAACATTGTGTTCTTTTCCATGTGAAATTTGATATATATTGAACACGTGAATTAAGTTAAGCATTGTGTAGGAATGAGTTGATTTCATAATTGAATATGTTGAAATAGTGGACCATAGATGCTAAACTCAAAACCACTAAATTTTACATTCTTGTACCAAATTTAGAATAATTTGTGGGGATTTCACTGTTGTTGGAAGATATTAAGATAAATAGGGATTCCATGTGTGAAATTAAAAATCATGTCTGGATTATCTAAGGTTAATAGTATGCAATTTGGTGAAAATCTCAAGTTAGAGACCGTTGTACTAGAATTTGTGTTAAATTGGGAATACTGCACTAATCAAGGCATAAAAAATTATTTATTAGAAAATTTCTCTTCGTAGCCTTTATGATTCTAGAAATTAAGCATGTAATAGTCTTTAAAACCTGGTATCCTATGGTCATCTGACTTGGGAGTTATCGGTTGAAATTTTGTTACATGGGTCATTTAGAAAGTTTAAGGGAGAGAATGCTTCAAATAAAGAAAAAAGTTGCTCATATGGAAAAAAATCAGAAAAAGCATGTGCATGAAACAGAAGACGTACCAAATGCATTGGTTAAGTCTCAAAGCTTGTTTAAGAAAATTTGAATTTTGATAAGAAATTATTAGCCTAATTAAATTCTAGAGATTGAAGCGATCAAATTTAATGGAGAATCCTTGTTTATTGAAATGTTGAACTACAATTAGTGAAATTTTGCCAAACTAGAGAGATGAGAAAAAAATCACCCTTAGTTCACATACTGAAAAAGAGTGAAAATAATAAGTTTGTGGGTGTGTGAATCTTACGAGTAATGAAAGAATATATTTGACCATTGAGGGTCGAGAATTGAAACAATTTATGAATGCATAATGCTATGCTTAATTCTTCACACACACACGTTGATTTCACACTGGAAAAGTGAATTTTAATTTATGTATTATGATTTTAAAGCTGTGCATATATTTGTTTTTATGAGTTCAATCATGAGATAAAAAGTCAGGTTAACTAGATAAATCTTGTTACTTTACTTGATTGACTTGCCACCAATTAGGTAATTAGCATTTCTTGTTTGTGTGTTTGTTTTTGTTCGAGAACAAACAAAAATTCAAGTTTGGGGTGTGATAAGTGTATTTTATACACTTATTCGTGACCCTAAATCATGACATTTTATTGTTTTTGTGATTAAATTCTATTTAATTTATGTTATATTGCGTTTTGTATGTAAAAATTTATGTTTGATGAAAAATTGGAGAAAATAATGCAAAAGTGGCGAAAAATATCAAAATTCAAAGATGATTTCATTGGAGAGAAATCATATATTAAACGGGTTGGAATTAAACGGGTTGGAATTAAACGGGACTCAATAAACTTGTATTGAAAATTTTAATTGAGGTCCAAATTATATATATATAACCATAAACCTATATAGAGGGGGAGAGATATATATTATAATATACATACACGGACAGAGGCAGGAAGGTAGGGACTGAAGAAAAAGAAAAAAGAGAGAAAAAAGAAAGAAGAAGGAAAGAAGAAAAAGAAAAGAAGAAAGAAGAGAGAGGAAAGAGGAAAGAGAAAAGTCAACAGGAAGAGAAAAAGGAAAAAGAAGAAAGAAAAATGAGAAAAAAAAAAGAGAAGAAGAAAAGAAAAGGAGCTCCAAATATCATAAATTTTTACGTTTCGTCAATTTTTGGTGATATCTTTCCACTTTTGCGCACTTTTATTTTTACAGTATGAATAACTAATTTTTATATTAAGGAAAATAATTTAATGACTTGTGATCTTTTATTTTTTTTATTCAAGATTTATGTGATTTATTTATGTGTTGATTTTTATTATAAGTTTAATGCATTAAATTATCCGATCAATTATTTGATGATTATGTGAATTTCTTACTAATCGAGAGGTGAGTTTGAGATTTAGACCATATAATAAAATTCAGTAAATTAGTATAACGTGTAGAAATACATATATTGATTTTTGCGGTCATATTTAAATTCTTAGAACCAGTGTTTCGTTTAATTAAAATTGATTCGTATAGAGATATGAAATTTAATTAGTTAAATAGGCTCAATGAGAACTTGAGAGCGGGTAAATTGAATACCATAGAAGAATTTGATCGAACACTACATTACTTATTTTTTTCAAATAGGAGTTAGAAATATTAGATTAAGTCCTAAAGTATAGTCATCGTGGGAACGATAATCCTGACTCAAAGACCACTATATTGTTACGAAATCGTAAACTTACGATATAAAAAAACGCAACAAAAGTGAAATTGGGTTGAGATGAATGTGGTGGATATGTAGACTAATTTAATTTTATAATATTATTATTAATATTTAAAAGATAAATTATCACCTGAAATTTTGAACAAAAAATTTTTAAACCTTATTTTTGAATTGAGAAGTTAAAAACCATGTAAGGGTGTATTTTCACTTTTCTTTGTTGTTTTGTTTATTCCTTGTTTGAGCCTCATTTTTTCATAAACTCATTTTTTAAAACTCATTTTCAACTACACATTCTTTAATAAAATAATTTTACACATAAATCAAAATTTTTTTCCTTACTTTCTATTTTTTAACCACATATTCTCCAAAAAATACTATTAAAAAATACATTTTGGTTCTCAAACAATGGCTTAATTGCGTAAAAGTTTCTTGCATTTTATATTGTATATAACTTTTTTTATGTTTTATTTAAATTTTCCATCTAAAAAATCTAGAAATCTAGCGGGTCAACAGCTCATCTCATCACTGGCAGGTCCATGGTTCAGTTTGCATTGACACTCCCATTCTTAACCAAGATCTTCAGTTTTGTGTTTACGATATTTAGCCCCTATTTAATTCTCATTTTTTTAAAACTCTTTTTCTTATAGTATCATTTTCAATTATACATTCACACATTAAAATATTCTACAAGTAAATTTAAAATTTTTTCCCTACTTTTTAACTAATAAATGTTTTTCTAAAACACTATTCAAATTTTATTTTTTTTAAAAAAAGAATGGACATCAAACAAGGGTTTAACTTTATTTAGGAACTAAGAAAATAAATTATTTTAGTTGTCACTTTTCTTATTTGCTGTGCGTTCGTCAACTTCAGATGTTGTGAAAATCCCTTGCTCTTCAGATGTGTCCTCGGGCAATCGGGCTAATGAAAGATTTTGGTCAACATCTTGATTTTGATACCCATTGCAAGTAGATACAGTGTAGATCCATTCGATTGCCCATCAATCAAAATTTAAAATCACTTGAATTTAAGAAATCTGGACCTAAAAATGGATTATATTAAAAAAATTATGAATTAATTGAAATATTAATGAAAGAAAAATACACGCATAGTTGGTTTTGATCAATTATGATTCTTTCATAAATATTTCAATATATATTTGAAGTGAACCAAAAATATGATATTTAATTTTTGAACATTTTTTTGGCAAATGAATGAAATATGGAATTAAATAGAAAGAAAAGTGTAATTAGTACATAATATCCCCATCTTTCACTATTGTGGAAAACGTCATTACCTTTTATTTTTTAACATTTTCATCCTTATTTCCATATTTCATTGCGCAAAATGTCATTTTTATTCATTTTCTCAATTAAAATTTGTAAAATGACTAATATACCATTATCTTTAAATAAAACGAAAAGCAAAGGAAAAAATTAATTGCAATTATAGTTTCAAATTTTTTTAAAAACGCAAATGAATCCCAAATAAATTTTTAAAAGGGTAATTAGCAGATAATGTCCATACATTTTACTATTATTGCAAAAAACGTCCATACTTTTTTTTTTGTATTTTCGTCCTTAATTACACATTTGATTACGCAAACCATCATTTATATCAATTTTCATCAATTTCTCAATAAAAAATCATGTAATGACAAATATACCATCATATTTAAATAAAAAGCTAAACAATTAATTGCAACCATAGTTCCTTTTTTTTAAAAAAAATTGCAAACGAGTCTCCAATAATTATTAATTTTTTTTAAAAGTGCAAAAAAAATCCAATTAAATTTATTTGAAAAAATACAAGTTTTAAAATTGCGAGTCCCAAATAAATTATTAATGAATTAAAAATTTTTTAAAAATATTTAAATAGGAGGGTATATTCATTATTTCAAAGTTCTTTACTGAGAAATTGGATGAAAATGATGATTTGCAAAATCAAATGTGTAATTAATGGTGAAAATGTCATAAAAATAAAATGTATAAACGTTTTTCGCAATAATGGTGAAAGATATGGATATTATGTATTAATTACCCTTTTAATAATTTATTTGGAATTGATTTGCGCTTTTTAAAAAAAAAATTTGGACTATGATTGTAATTACTTATTTATTTATTTAAAGAGAATGGTGTATCTTGTCATTTTATAATTTTTAATTAAGAAAATAAATAAGAAAGACTTTTTCCGCAATGAAATGTGAAATAAGTTTGAAAATGCAAAAAAATAAAATAAAAGGTATGAACGTTTTTCACAATAACAATGAAATATAAAGACGTTATGTGCTAATTACCCAAAAAAAATATATAGCAATCTCGTAACTAATGAGTGTCTACTTCCACATAATAACTACAGTATAAACTCTATACGGTATAAAATTGTACAAAATATAAATATCTTTATAAATCAAATACTAATATTTTGTCTAGCTGCAACTAAATGTCTTCCTTTGGTATTTGAATTAGAAAAGCATTTATGCAATTGCCAGCCTAATTTTAAATTGAAAATAAATATTAATTATACAATTCTAAATCTAATCTAGAATTTATACGTACTCTTTTTGGTCCCTTTTTACTCTCGAGCAAATTTTTCTTTTTCTTTCATTTTTCTTGCTCGGACTGGGTGCCCGTGTGCAGACGCATTAGGGTCAACATGCGCTAGAAGCGGGGTCTTTCAAGGGCCTCGACTCGCATGTGTAAGCGAACCGGCCTAATTGAGAACTCTAATCAAGGAGAAATTGGCACCAATAGCAATCAAGAAATATTTTTTTAGCATGTTAATTAGATAAAGCTGAATTGGCAACAAACAAACATCCCACACATATCTCACAGCTCTGTTCTTTATTTCTATCTAGTATCATTTGGTATCGTATAATTACAAAGATACAAATAATACACACAGAAATTTACACCAAGCCTCACACAAAATACAATCAATAATGTAATAAAACAAGACAAAGCAGCCACAGCATAAAACGGTTATTTAAGACTTTTCACATACTATTTGTTCTGTAGGATTGCATTCATCTCCGCCACCTCCTTTCTGAAATGAGAGTCCAAACATAGCATGCCAAATATTAGTACTTAGAAGCAAATATGGTATTTCAAGTACAGAAGGAATTAGCCTTAATCCCAATTACGAGAGCAATAATAAGCAAAACAAAATTCAAAACATGCAAAGCGCGTATAGATTTATAATGGTTCACTCTAAATGTAAAAGTTGTTCACTCATCATTGCAAAAATTTCACTGTGAAGAACTGTAGAAAGGATCTCATGCTTTTAACACGCAAAAACTGCCCCACTGAAAAGATCCTCTGTATAGTAGGTTGTTAGAACGGTAAGATACGTATATTGAATTCCCAATATATTAAAGGGATTCTGCATGACATCGAGAAGGTGACAAAATTTATGTCAAGTTTATTAATCAATGGTCCAAACTCGTCAGCATTGTGAACAAAGAAGAAATAAGGAGTGTGTGTATTCAGGGACTCAAACAATATCATACCACTGCAACAGTAGGCACGTTTAACATCAGTCTAGGTGGCATTAGGAGTCATTAAATGAAAGGTAGAATTAAATGACTCAAATAATTTCATCTTTAATTGAACCTATCACATACGACCACGCAGACAACGCCATTGATGCTAAATAGCATTATTGTAATTTTTAGGTTTTATCCTTTTGAATTAATGCAAAGACCCAATTCGCTCCCAAAACTCTTTCGTTTGAACTAGAGAAGGTAACTGGTCTCTTTGAGCTCTCTAATTCTCTCTTAATTCGCTCAGATATCTCTTGTGATTGCGATTCATTCCCATAACCAGACCTATATCAGTGGAATAAAAGGACAATTCCGGACTGAACGAGACAACTAAAATTTGTGACTTGTCATGTGTTTTAATACCTGAGGAAGCAAGGTCTTCATTACATAAGCACTTCATCTTTTGTGCTGAGAATGTTGTATAATGTGGTGAGATATATAATAGGATCCTCGTGTATTAGAATGAAAGGTAAAGAAGACAACCCTCCTCCCACCCAGTAAACAAACAATAAGACCTGGATTTATAAAAGAGGCAGAAGTGTGAGGCTTGTGATGGTTCGAGGAAGTGGTTGCATATGAAAATGCTCGGGGAAGATATTTGCTGATTGTTTTGATGTTTTACCTTAGAAAAGGATATGTATCACATTTACTTTATTCTGCACCATTTTCCACTGCATGCTAACAGCAAGTCTCGTTCATTTCCTTTTGAAGTTCAGTTTGTAAAATAAAATGAACTAGACATGCATGGGTAAGTCGAAACCCCAATAATAAATTACAAGAATAAGTCGATTCATATTGATACATCTGCTTTTGGGGATTTAGAAGTCAGTATTTCCCTGTATAATGACATATTGCTAATGCATGGACATATCATGCAAGAAGAGGATTTTCAAGCATGATGGCACTAAGCTCAATGAATTAAATATGCAAGAATAATGCAAGATAACAAATTTGAAACATCAGGCGGAAATTTAGATAATACCTTGAGGAGAATGAATTCCATTTCCTGGTGAATTTTGTTGTGCCTGGGACACAGACCATTGTCTACGTGGCGATCCTTGCTGTTCATTCCCGCCAGGGAGGGAGTGCCTCTTTCTTACGTAAATATCCTCGTCTTGCATATCTGGACTTGATCTCGGGGATCTGTTTGCAATAGCTTTGGCTCTTGTAGATTTTGTTGCTTGCATATAACTTGGGAGAGAGTTACTACTATCTCTTGATTCCTGACCCCCCTGATCAGGTCTCGTGGAACCAAAGGATTTTCGGCGCTTTTCAGTTTTATGTTCCATAGCTAACTGTTCCAAGCTTCTTCTTGCAACTGAATCATGATTATCATCTGAAGGGGGTCCTTTACCAGCCAATGGATACCTACTTTTCCGATTTGATTCTGTTTTCTTGTCTCTAATTTCCTTGAAGTCTATAGACGCTTGGGTGGAAGGCGTTGCTTGAGATTCAGAAACAGTTATATGGCTTTCAGGAGATGCTTCAGATGATGACTTGTATACTGGATGGCTTGCCTCAGATCCCATCTCCTGGGGCATCTTGCTTGGATCTGTATCTGGCTTCTTATCTACCTGTGGTGAATCTATAGGAATAATTGAACTAGCACATTCAACATTCGCAGAGTTAACACCACAATCTAGTTCCAACTGATCTGAATTGATAGATGGCAGATCAGTCGCTGGCTTGCTGGGCTTATCTTTAGCTTCAACTTCTAAATTCTCATTGCTCTTGGGATGGTTGGTCTCATCAGAAATCTTCTGCTTCGGTTCAAATTCAACAGCTTCAACCTGAGACCTATCTGGTGAATCAGGGTTTGAAGCAATGAGAAGTTCAGTCCCACTTCCAAGGGTACCATCTTGAACTGTTGAAGTTTGGTAAGTAGAATTTTCAGGCAAGCCAACCTCCCTAGATCCAAATTGTTGATCAGTCTTATCACCATTGCATTCAGTTGCAAGACCATGACTAGTAGAACTGGTTAACTGAGGGGTATATGCAGCAGAACTCAGTTCTTCAAATTTCAACTGGGAATCAATATAAGAAGGATTACTTGTCTTCCTTGAACCAAATGAAAACTTACTTTCCTCAATTTCAGGTTGCTCGGTGGAGAACTTTTCTTCATCATGGTGTATATATTGGTCATGTTCTCTTTCAGCCTTACCTGGGTCAGATTCGGGTTCCACCTTCGCAAGCAAATCTGTCTCGTTCAGCTGAATATGTGAAGAATCAGTTACATTATATGCATTTGATTCACCCAAGGGCTCAGGCGGCTCAGTTTCAGGTTTCTTGGTGGAAAACTTTTTTTCATCATGGTGTATATCTTCCTCATGTTCTCCTTCAGCTTTACCTGGGTCAGATGTGGGTTCCACCTTCTCAAGCAAATCTGTTTTGTTCAGCTGAATAGGTAAAGCATTGATAGCATTATATGTGGTATTTGATTCATCCAAGGGCTCAGGCAGCTCAGTCTCAGGTTGCTTCGAGGAAAACTTTTCTTCATCCTGCTGTATATCTAGCTCATGTTCTCTTTCAGACTTCAATGGGTCAGATTCAGGTTCCATCTTCGCAAGCAAATCCGTTTCGTTCAGATGAATTGGTAAAGCATTGTTAACATTATATGTGGTATTTGAATCATCAAAGGGCTCAGGTGGTTCAGTTTCAGGTCGCTTGGTGGAAAACTTTTCCTCATCTTGGTGTATATCTTGCTCACATTCTCTTTCAACCTTACCAGGGTCAGATTCAGGTTCCAACTTCACAAGTAAGTCTGTTTCATTCAGCTGAATTGGTAAAGAATTGATTACATTATATGGGGTATTTGATTCATCAAAGAGCTCAGACAGCTCAGTTTCAGGTTGCTTGGTGGAAAACTTTTCTTCATCATGGTGTGTTTCTTGCTCATGTTCTCTTTTAGGCTTACCTGGGTCAGATGTGGATTCCACCTTCGGAAGCATATCTGTTTCATTCAGTGGAATAGATAAAGAATCGGTTACATTACATGTCATATTTGATTCATTTAAGTTTTGGGGATCAGGCAGCTCCACTTTTTGACTCAGCGAAGGTGCTGTTGATCTGCATGACTGTAAGTCCAAGCTGTCAGCATTTTCAGTTGCATCGGACAACGCTCCTGCACTAGACTTCAAGCCTACTGACTCAGAAGTACATTCAGATGGAATTATGACGTCTTCTTTGCAGTCCGGATGACCTTCTTCCCTCTCATGCTGCTCTGCAGCTAATCCTGATGCCTGTGATTCGTTGTTGCTCATCAATGAAACTGACATCCACATTTCCAACCATTTCCAGGCTGAGTCAGATTTTGAAGGGACACACTTGATGTTTATAGGTTTGGTCCTTGGTGTTGAGTCCAATAGCTTACATTATGTTCCAGGAGCGTGTCAAGATCAAGAAAAGTTTAATATCTATCGTATGTGGAATGAGATATAATTTCTGACCAAAATAAACGTATCAGTTCATTTACCTTTTGAGCAAATCCATTACTAAGTAGCTTCTCAATGGAAATTGTGACATTACGATTGGTTTCATTTTTACACTGAAAATAAAGTTTAGTATCAGACGAAAGAAACTGCAAATAGCAAAAAGAATTATTGAAAGAAATGCTAGAATGATAAAATTTCCTATGTTCCTCGATATAATAAGAAATCTAAACATGAAAAAATTGGTCCCAAACCTATTATCCCATTAGCAAGTTGGTCCTCAAAATTTAAAAAGTAGCACATTGGTCCCAACCCTTGTTACATAATCAGTCCCCCCAAGGAATGAACCTTTCATATCTCACGTTATACTCATGAAAGATGACTCACTTCAAATTTCAGGGAAGCATATTCTAGCTTTATAAAGTTGAACATGTGCAAGCAGTTGAACATGTGAAGGCAGCATGACGATTAAACAATAGAATTGGACATTTCCATCATTAAGAGTTATGTGAAACTATATTGGAAGGTTGGGGATCATGCTTCTTTTAAGATGTTCAGAATCAACTTGCTATTGAGGCAGCAGTGAAATTTTCCAAACATAAATTCATTTATAATACACTTATTTGTTGAGAAAGGAGAATTGGGATATAATTCCAGAGACTGTCAGTATTAAGCACTTAACATGCTAAAAAGCGTGGAGGCAATGTAGTGGGTTGGTTTTCTGAACAGCTGGCTTTAAAGATTTAGTCCATGATTGATTTAGCTAAAAATCAGATTTTTAGTAGATTTTGATAAAAGTTAATGAAATGTGTGGTTGAAAAGTTGAGGATCCTATGATTGAAAATGAGTTTGAAGAATGAATTACAGAAAATGGGGGCCAAAGAGGGGCTTAGAAACATTTATGGATCTTTTAGCACCCCGTTTTACGTATTGAACTTTCAGAAACATATTCACAAGAGCTCTCAAATCCTTTAAAATAATTTGACACCAGGCAACATCCAAAATAAAGAGCTTCCAATCCTAAATAGAGAGAAGATAACAAGAAACAAGGCGAGGGAGAATGTAGGGTAACAAGCTAGTACCGTGCCCACAATTGTCGAATCGTGGTAAGCATTCCCACGGTCTTCACTTTGCTTCTCGAAAGCATTTAATCCTTCTATACGTCGACGGGCATGACGTGCTCGAACGAGTGCCTGCATTTTGACAATTGCTTGAACACAACGAAGCGTTCCCACGGCATGTTTTCGAACTAAGTGTCCTTTAAAGGCAGCTTGTAACTTGATTATATTCTTACTCTTCAATAGAACTCTTTGAGCCTGGTATAGCATTTCGAAAATAATACATAAAACCGCACTTACTGTACTCGAAAAAGTTTGAAACATAACGTGGTAAAAGTACATACCAGAAATCCCCTAATGGCAGCCTGGATTAAAATGACATTGAACTCATCTAGGGTAGCATCATCATCTCTTGCAACTACAGCATCTAATAATTTTGAGTTTACTTCAGTTGACAACTCACTTTTCCCATCTATCGAGGACTTTTCTGGAACAGATTTATGCTGCTCTTGAAAGTCGACCGCTGTAGATTCTGAGTTTTCCTTGTTTGCAGAGGAAGTTGCTTCTGAGATAACAGAGTTGCTCAACACTCGATGTCTAGCAGATCTCTTCCGAAAGCCCCATCCCCTTCTGGCACTAGAGTCCTTGCTCTGCAAGTAGAATCAAATAACAATAATGAAAACTGAAATCAATGTATTTCAAAAAAATCCTATTACAAAATTCCCCATTTTAAATTAATATAAAAAAATTACTAACATACGACTTATCTGGTCTTCTATGAGAGCTTCAAGGAATGATACTTCTTTTATAAGATAGACGTATAATATCAGTACAAAAACATGCATAGATAATGAATTGATCATTAAGGAGCATTATTAGATCCTCTATTGAATAACAATCGATTATCTATGTAAGGAGAAAAGCTCTATCTATGTTTTCCTCTAGAAATGAACTGTTTACATACTCATAATGCATAGGGCTCCGTGCATAAATATATCTGCAGACTAACTAGAATTAATATGAAACATAAAGGAGATCCACCCAATAAATATTTGGGACCTAGGTTATCTGCATAACCATGTGATACATTCACCTGAAGGTACAGAATGCAAATAAAGTAGACGGCCAACAGGATTGTATTTGTCTATCTTATGTAATGGCATTCAAAGACATTCTCTATAAATTATGCTACAACATGAGAAGGCAGAAAAGAACAAATGAAACCCTAGAAAAACATTCCACATCATAAAGATGTTTGAATAAGAATAGTAACCATATTTATCTTATCACCATCTACAGGTTCTATTCCATCTTTACATATCGAACATGTCATGGACTTTTACACGTATCAACTATTCTGCAATGAGAAACACGTCTGATATAGCTGAATTCTAGATCAAATGCTCGCACCTATCTACAGCATTAAAATTCGTCAATTATTCAGCAACATAAGCAATGAGCAATAATAATTCAGCTGAAACTTGAGAAGCGGGTTGAAACATATATACTTAAAATGACAAATACAGATCCTATCACGAATTTAACAATCACGATTCTATCACGAATTTAACATTCACGATTCAAAGTCCAAGAGAATGAGCAATCAAATCAGCAAATCCAAAACACAAGACACAAAGCAGATGCATTAATGATCTCAAAACTCTGCATATCGAAATAAACATTTGAAAATAAAAGAAGGATTTCAAATTGAAACTTAAAAAACGCAAAAACCGCAGATCATTCAAACAAAAGTCAAAAACCAAATGGAAAACAGAATTACGTATATACAGTAATATTTACACACATGTGATTAAGTATAAATTTTTACTTCGGGGGTTTGGAGATCATCATGATCGACGGAATCACAGCTACAAGTGATGATCTTGAAGCATGATGAAGCTGATCTTCCCATTTTTTATTATTTCTGTGTGTGTGAATTTTCGTCTGTTACTCCGAATAGAGAATTTTCAGTTTAAAGATACTTTATTGGGAATTGTAGCGGATAAAAGGGGGGATTTTGGGAAGTCGGAACTCAACACCTGCCTTAAACATAGCTCATTTTGGCGTTTCGATTCCGAGTATATAGCGCAGCCGAGTGCCGTTACTCATATTCCTAAGTTTTTATCTTTTAGTCCTTCACTTATGGAAAATAAGCCATTTGGCCACATTTTATGAAATGTATTATTTTTCACTCAATTATGGTAATTAATTGAATTTTTCCTTGACTAGAGAGTAGTATACAGCAATATCCTGGAACTGGTATAAAGGATTTTAGGAAAGAAATTTCTAAAAAACCTATCAAAAATTTATCATTAGATGAAAATAGTCGAAAATTCTATTGAACAATTACATTGTCTCTTATTCTAAAGTATTTTCTTTTCCCTAGAAAAAAATTAAATGAACTTGGCGAAATGCATAATTGTGTTATCACATGTAAGTCATGTAAATAATTGATGAAATTGTATACCGTTTTATCAAGTAGAGACATACTGAGATATAAATGAATGAGAACCTGAGTGCTCAAGTAAAAATGTTCGGAAATCGCGATTGCAAATTTCTGATTGATTTGCATGGGCAAAAATCAATTGAATCCAAGTCCATTGCTCCGAACTTATTCTTTTCAATATATTCTTGATATAAGCACATCAAGCCTTCTTAATAAATGAGAAGAATTCAATACATTTTTCTATATATCGACGTGTTACACTTGACATTTTCTTGTTTAATAAGATGTAATGTATCAAAGTTGTCAAAATTGTATTGAGAGAGGACCAAAAAGTTAAAATAATATTTGATGAAATGCATTTTGTTATAAAAATTCCACAATTTTAATCTTATCCTCTCAACTAAAGTCTAAACATCATCATTATTGAACATTGACTTTATTATTTTTGTTATATAAAAGTGGTTAGTGGCATCTGTAAATGATTTCTTCCCATTTATTCAATTGCCAAAAGTCAACAATTAGAAATAAAAAGGTTTTCATATATTTAAAAGATCACATTAATAACCGTTCGGTAGAGAATTGGTAGAAACACAGGCAAGATTTGAAATTTTATCCAATGAAAATCAATTTCTTTCTTGGTCACTGGCGTACAATCAACTACTTGGCACAAAACCAGATTTCTAAAGAGGAGTGAATAATAAACCACAGATTAAGCAACAGAAGAAACGGCACTTCTCTTCCATTTCTTTCGGGTAAAACGACATAGTCGAACATTCCAAGATACAAGTAATCAATGTAATAGATAAAGGATGACATTTTTCTTGCGAGGTTAAAGTGCATCCCAATGCATTGGGAAAAATGGAAGAAAACAGAAATAATTGTGAAATAGTCATAGTATACTTCTTCAATGGACAACCAAATTCCCACGTCGACAAGGAAAAACAAAAGCTCATGACTTCTTAGGCCTTCCTCTCTTACCCGATCCTTTTTCCCCGGCAGACTGAGAGCTTTTAGCTGCTGATGGGAGGCGGCCCCGTCCCCGACCACTGCCTTTATTTTCCGTGGCTGATTTACCTGCATTTTTGCCACGTCCTCTGCCTGAAGACTTTCCACCCCGTTTCTTTCCGTGTTCTGCATTGCCATTCAGTTGTCCATCACTGTCATCACTGTCATATTCCCCATCTTCGTCATCCTCAGACTCAGATGAATCTTCCACTTTCTTCCTCTTTTTTGAGTTCTCCAATTTTTTAACAGAACCCTTTTTGTTAACTTTGTTAGGAACAGAAGTTCCGCTCTCGGGTTCTTCATTCACTGCAGCATAGAGAAATCAGCATTATTGTATAAAATATTCAGCAGTCATGCACCTTGTCACATCGATGCAATAAATCTCGGAACAACTCAACTAGTCAAGACTAGATTATGAAATTAACCCTCGAGAATTTATTACATGACGTTCTCAAAATCATAATGCCAATCATATGATTATACCTTTGCCAGCATCTTTGCCATCATATATTTCAAGCTGTCAAGATATTAGAACAAAAAAAATTTACAAAAAATCAGATACCCTTCTGCACCTCATCAGCCATACATCCAACAATACAGACCAACAAGCCATTTAAAATGACCACGAATAATTAAGAAGTAAAATTAAATAAAATCAGATGTGTGCACATGCAGAAAGGTAAACTGTGCTGACCAGATTGCGTTGGAGCAAACTCGTTTCGCATATTAAAATTTGATTCACATACTAACTCTACACATAATAATTCTGAAGTCTAACCAAATATAACGTAGACCACAAAGGCAAACTGATACTGATTTTTCAGTACTTCGTGAATTGGAAGGTTGAAAATTTTGGGTTCAGTTACATGCTAAAGATATCAGACGAGTTCAGTGCCGAAAACATTACCTGTTCAAGTCGATCGGCAATATTGGTTCTATCAACAATCACCATGGAATGGGCAAATCCACAAGCAACACTACAATAACAAAAGGCCTAAAATTAGTTACGATAACACAACTCTCAAGACTATATAGTTTTATAATAATACGAACCTGATAACATGCATTCCCTCTAAAATATCTACTTTTTTCGGAGCAGCAGAAGATCTGCAAAGCAGAGACAGAAGCCAAAGGCCAGAAGATAAAAACAGAAGATGAAACACGCAAATAGTGAAGTTGATATATTTACGAGGGTGTGCTTACACGTCTATATGATTAATAACAATAAATTCATATATTATAAGCATCACATACTTTTGCCCACTGGGTCCATATCCTAGTTCTCCAGATTGAGCATGACCCCAGCTTATGCACGAGAAATCGGCGCCAACAAAGTGGTGCATACTGCCTGAATCCATACAGCGTAGATGCCAGCCGCTGTTGAAGAATGTCAGCTTAGCACTATATTCTCTTATTAAATAAAAAAACCTCATTACTTTTGCATGAAGAAAACCTTCATATTGAGCAATGTGAAATCAAAAGATCATTCTGCATGTGTACAGATCATTATGGAGAAAAGGTACGGATTTTACTTACAAACAGTTTTTATTATTGTATGTATAATATTTTCCAAAAACCAAATAATGCCCTTTGAGTAGGCATATCCATCCAAATAAGTCGATATTTGAAGGGAAGGTTCTCCAGAAGTTCACGTCTAATTCAATTTCTATATTCTTCACGAAATATAAAACTGGACTTTTGTTTCTCTGCTACTAAAAATTAGTGCATTTTAGTCCCTGTCTGAGCTACATTCTCTAAAAACTCATTTTTTCCCCCAAACTCATTTCTCCCAATATAAATATTTTGCATGTAAATTCAAAACTTTTTCCTACCTTTTAACCACATTCTTCAAAAAAATCACTATTATAAAACTCATTTTTTACGAAAAATGGGGCTCGAACAGAGCCTAAATATTGAGTCACAATTCAGGTCAAACTCATTTTTATAAATAGAAAACACGTTAATCATTTTGAATTCCAAGGAAATCCAAATTGATAGAACAAGAACCTTAAATCCATGACAGGCTTGGGATACATCCAATCATCCCCCGTGTTCTTCATCTTGCCCCACATGTAAAGCTGTCCTCCTCCTAAGAACAAAAATTAATAGCAGTTTCAGAATTATAAGATTCAGAAGAAGTTACCATATGGCTGAGTTCAAGGATCATATGAAGTATTAACATACAGAAAAAACTTTAAGCTGAATTTCAAATGTCAGATTTTGCCATCCAACTCCATGGCTTAAAATAAATTTCTTACACTATTAAGTCCCTCCCTGAACACGGTCGACACATGCACAGAGAATGTGAACTAAAAGAATTTATGAATACAACCTTCCACATGCCTAGTGTATGAAGAGGTGAAAACTTGCTCCAGATATTAATATAGCTGTTGATATTTAATACAGCGAGAACAGTTCACCTCATCATTATAATTTCAAAGCACGACAACAGACTGTAGGACATGTTGAAATAATTTTCGGAGAAGTCCTCCACAATTTTACAAGTTGCAAATGGAGTTCCTTACAATAAACTTCTATGATTCAAGGACAGAAAAGTATCGAATTACAGACACTTCATAACATATAATTCCTGAGAAACAGATAGTGTAAATGGATGTCAACTGTCAATATTTAGCAAAAGAAAAGTCCCATATGCTACATCTTACCTACCGTTCTCTAGGGTGCAATAGACAATGAAATATGATTTTGTCATCATTTTTCCTTCTAATTAACAGATAAATACAGGAATAGACTGACAGCCCATTTTCCAAAAGTAATACCATTTCCGGCTCATTGTCTATCTCCTACTCTACAAGATGTAGCAATAAGCAAAAAGATAGCAAGGCCCAAATCATACCAGCTGTACATGCAGAATTAGCGGAACCAGCGGAAACTACTGCCTCAGGAGGCAGAATATTATTTCTTGTGAAAACGTCAACACGGCGAGGAGCCCATTCGTCCTTCTGTTCTCTATGTCCGAGCCTGGGATCAGTAAGTAGCTACTGAAGTTCATGAACAAAAAGAAGGTGCAAAAGCAAACAAATTTGTGACTAACTGAAATCAATATTAAGTACCTTCCATAGCCACCGAAGCCCCAACTAATATTTTGTTCAGCATAAAAAATCAGAAATGCATCATAAGATTATGAGTTCCTTCTACAGAGTGAATAATCATATGGACAGAGCAAATAGCTATACATATGCAAGCAAAACTTACGTGTAGACCAAGCCATTCTTATCCACTGCCACTGGAGAAACCAATCAAATGGGAATTGCATATTAAACACACAATGAACAGGTAACTGACGTAAAAATAGAGGTGTTGATTGTAAAATATTTGCAGGATGAACCTGTATGATTTGTTCCACAAGCAACTTTCACTATGGTCTCTCCAGAAAGAGAGGCTATTGCTTTAGGACGAGGTTGAGCTTCATAAGCAAGCCTCACAGAGCTATCTTTAGTATTGTACTGCCAATGGAAATAGCATCTTCTAATTACTCAAAAAAAAAAACAAAACATCATGCAAATATCGATCCCATGCAAAGGGAAAATGAGAAGAACTCCATAAATAGAAACGCACTAATTGAAACTTCTTAATGTATAGACAAGTCATTAGGAGAGACCACACCAATCCACTGCAGGGATTCATTCTAAAGAAATTATTTTAATGGGGCCTACTTTCTCAGGAAGAAAAGGAACAAATGGCAATTAACTACATCCAGATGTTACAATTTTATACTTAACTTAGTGGTTTTTTAGAGAATGAGAACAAGATATAGCATTTTCTTCCTTTTATAATATTCTATATGTTAAGTTTTCTTGAGCTCATATTTTTTTTGTCTCAAGATATGCATATTAATGCTTCCAAAATTAAGCATCCCTTGACAGAAACACCCGAAAAGAAACATAGCATCAGCAACTCCATATCCAGGGAAAACCCGTCATAGCCAGAAACAAAAGCAAGCAGCTTCAAGAATCAGAGCAAATTTGACAACAAAGCAAAACTTCACATTGGATCTGATAGCTGTTAAACATGCTGGCGTGTCAACATTTAGAAGATGACCGATTGAAAGGACAGTAAACAGAGAGAAAAACCACAAACAAGCTACTGTAAGCCAAGTGTACTTTCAGTGGAACAGTAACTGACTTTTGGACGATAATCTTGAGGTCAAAGACATCCAATAACTATGCAACACAGGTACATAATACTAAACAGACTCTGAGGTAAAAGTACCCCCAACCAACCATGGTGAACAGAAATTTTAGGACCAGTGACCATACCTCATTGTCAGTACCATGGCCAAGCTGACCATACTGAGGAAGACCAGCAGTTCTAGAAAGTGTTAAAAAGATGGCAAATCAAAAAATTTATCATGGATAAATGAGAGAGAGAAATGTCCATTGAGACAACACTTTGAATTAAAATGCATTTTAGAGTAGAAACCACAAACAAATCAGTAAACCATACAATATAGAAGCTCCTTCCGTGGAAGTTAGCCACACTGTAAAATCACCCCCACAAGCAATAGTTTTGACTTCAGACACGAGACCACGAACTGGAGATGGTTCAACTTCTGTACAAATTTGTCATAGAAAATAGAGTGTGTTTACAAAAGCCAGTATTAGAGATCAGATATGTTGTAATTTATGTAAAGTTCGTTGCTTAATTAAAGTTCTGATATCAATTCATCAATAAGTCCCACAACCATCCACAATCACATTCTATTCCTCCTCCAAATTTCATCTATCTCATCATGTCATCAAGATGATTAAATGGATTTCTCATTGAGAGACAATTCACTTCTAAGACTTATAATAAGCCGGCATCTGAACCATGTCAGTGAACCCACGTACAAATAAGATAACCTCGTTTGTCTTATGTTTCCTTCATATAAGATTCTCGTAATCAAGTTATAGAGCACTTTACATAAATAGATCTCTGTTCTCTTCGTATTAACAAGTTTAATATTTCATTCATAACAACAAATACTGGGTCAGGACTTCATTGAGATAATAAGAACTAAATCAAGGGGATAGTAAAACAAATATAATTAAACCAAACAATGACTATACCCTATTGGAAAAACTCTCAGCAGGGGAAACCTCTTCCAAAACAGTGTACAGACAAAAAAAAATGAATAAGCATAAATGACCCTAGAGAATTTTAAACAGAAAAAATTCTTATAAGATCCAGATGTATATCCTTGTGTAGAAACTTTGAAAATTTAAGATTAATGAATCAGTTATTTTTGCATTTCAGTTTTGAAAATCAAGTAAAAAGGATTCATGTCAACTCTTTTTAGACCACGTGAATCTTAAACAGCATGTCCAAATAATATTGTATTGAATTCAGAACCCACCATTTTTAACAGAACCTGAACCGAGCTGCCCATGTTTATTCCAACCAAAAGCAAGAGACAGCCCATCTTCGGTTACTACCACAGTATGACACCTTCCAGCTCCTGCTTTAATGACTTTATGACTGGAAAGGAGGGGGATTGAAAAAATAAGAATAAAAAAATTAACAGATTATATAATAGCATGACGTCTTATCCAGGATAATTCAGAATGTCCCTTGGCTCCAATTAAATATATTTCTTCTGCAAAAGGATTGTCATGGTTCACAACAAAATATATGGAACAACAGGCCTTTCCCAACCTTGTGTACCTAAAGGACATCTCAACACGTTATATTGCATAATTTACATGCCCATGTATGTGTGTAGTACATGTTTAACAAAGATGACAAAGACAGTAACTGCAAAGCAAAAATTGGAAAATTAAAAAACTACTGCATCTAAGTTAAAAGGAAAGCAAAAGAACACAACAACTGACTTGATCAATTCTGAAACAACTGTCGGTCTATCACGCTGAATTGTATCTCCATGACCAAGCTGCCCCTTCTGCGCACGTTACAGTTGTGAATCTGCTTAATTGATAATGCAATAAAAACAAAGAAATGGAAGGACCAGCACTGTGATAGAAACAAATAATAGCCATTTAGCTGAAACTTAACATGCCTCATTACGACCCCATGTGTAGCAACGCCCTTCAACATCCAATGCCACACAATGGCAAGACACTACATTTCATATTAGCACATTAGGATAAGCAAATACCCATTCAAATTCAAAAAGGGTGCAAACTAGCTAAATATAAGAAGAAATAAAACTAAATCAAGAACCTCCTTTCAAGTCATTTCAGTGAGAAGTACCACTTCATCAAACGGAATGAAAACCAATAAATACTTAAAACAGGACAAAGTTGTGAAATATATTCTCACCACAACCAGAAGCCACGAAACGAATGTCGACACCCATTAGAGGACGAAGCCTCGTCGGTGAAACCAAATTCCACTCAGCAGGTACCTTGCGGCGACCAACGGCATCCCAAGCCGTGGTACCACAAAACAAAAGCTCCCTACCCTTTATCATCTCTTCCTCCTTCTCCTCCACCTTCTTCTCCGGGTCCACATCCGCCATCTACCGCCAAATCAACACAACCACCCTAAATATTTAAAAGCATAACAAATAAATTTCAAAAACACAAAACAAACAAATTTCAAAATTCCAATAAAATAAACCATTAACCAGAAAACCCACTGGAGGGAGGCCTCCAAAATCCTCTTTAACTGCCTTAGTAACAAACGCAGATAACTTCCCTGTAATCTGAGGTAGGCTTTTAAGAAGAACAATAAAAAGCCCTAGCAAGATTTGAGAAAAAAAACCGAAGGAACCCTACTGCCCACTAGATAATTCTTTTCATATTCTTTACTTTATTGGCAAGTGTCACGTTGTATTTGTTCAAGTCACTTCGTTACCATTTTTTGAATTATTTTTCGAAAAAATTAATGTTTTAGAAGTAGTCGTTTTCAGTCGGATTTTCTGCCTTTTTGGTTGCACCTTTTTAGGGTTCAAGGGTTGGTCACGAGTTTTGAATTAAGGATGACAAAAAAATTCGTTTGTATTCACAAAAGCGAATAATTTAGATATAAAATGAAGGATCTATAAGAATTCACCTATCCCAATAACAAAAAAACCTGATTTGGTTCAATTCGATATTTGGGGATCCCCCTCGATTAGGGAGTGATTACCCGCCTAACTAAGTAAATTGGATAGGGATAGGACGTGGGGTCATTGTCCCGAAACAGGTACGGAAAATACAGTTCATATCCCGCTACCCTTCAAGATTAAAATGATTTTTAAATTCAAAATTTTTAGCAAATTAAATAATATTTTTATCATTATTTTTAAGGAAGATATAAATAATTTTAACTAATTGAAAAAAAATTACTAATTAAGATATAAAAAATAATAGTAAATGGAGCAATAAATAGGGTTGGAATCCCGCCTCATCCCACTTTAACCGGGTATGAGGATGGGTTAAGATCACAAAAATACTCGACTGAACGAAGGTCGGCGCCCACCCTTTGCCGTATTTATTTTGGGTGTGTGGTATAATTGTGGCAAGGTGCATCTCCTTGAATATAGAATAAATTTCAATAACAAAATTAAATTTTTGATTCCTATTATTTTTAAAATACCTATTTTTTCAATTACATATTTTTCAATAAAATAATATTATATACAACCAAAAATTTTCTTTATTTTTTAATCACATATTCTTCATCAATTTATTATCCAAAATATATTATCACAATATAGTGGGGCTCGAACAGGCCATTAATTAAAAAATTATAGCATAAATATTTAATCAAGCCCAGTTTGACATCCTTTTATTTCAAAACATTTTTATACATATTAATTTTCAACCACATATTCACACAATAAAATATTATGTACATAAATTCATAATTTTTTCTCAGTGTTTAACAACTCATTCTTCAAAAATTTGCTATTCAAAACATTGAAAATTTCAAATAATGGTCATCAAACGTGAGCTAAATATATCACGTAAATCCATAATTTTTTCCTACTTTTTAACCACGTATTCTTCAAAATTTACAATTCAAACATTGAAAATCACAAATAATGGTCATCAAACATAAGTTAAATATATGATTGATATTATTTTCTTTTAACATGCTTGATTTTGAGCAAAATGACAACTTAAAAAGTATAAAATTGTATGAATGAAAAAAGGTTTTAACGATTTTTACAGTTGTTGAAAATAATTGTTTTTAATGACGTTTTGATCAAAATTGCAAAAATGTATTACAACTTCTCTAGACGTGCAAAAATGATTTTAATTAGAGAGAGAGAGATGTGTCTATTTAGCCCTAATTTGGTTTTGATAAAAATCAGATTTTTTATAAATTTAGATGAAAAATAATGAGATGTAAGATTGAAAAGTTAATAAAAGATTTGAATCTTATAAAATATGTGATTGAAAATGAGTTTGAATAAAATGAATTTTAAAAATTGGAATCAAATATAGGCTTATAGACATTGAAATGATAGTGTTACGAGAGGAAGTAGGTCAACAACTTTTGAAATGCTTCTAATTCGAAATTGGTATTTTCCTTCTTTTTTTTTTTTTAGTATAAAGCATATGTCGCATTCCTTATTATTATTATTGTTTCGCCAAGAAGCAATTTTCTCTATAGATGACGTGCTCATTTGATGATTATGTAGCAATTTATATTGGGTTCTGTCCAATGGTCTCTAATGATTGCGAGTATAAAATTTGTATGGAAGGAAAATAAATTTTAGGTAATTTATTTACTTAGAAATTATTTGTACGGAAATTATTAATTAAATGTGTTTGATTACTTTAGTTTTCAACGTAAAAAATATTATACTTATTTAATTTTTATTGGTGAGTAGACGAGAAAGATAAAGTAAATTGCCTAAAAAATAAAAATCACATCTCTCTAAAGAAAATATTTTACTTTTTTTTGAGGAAAATATGATAACATGATCAAAAGTATGAAAATATTTACGTGAAAAGTTTGTTAATCAAACAATATAAAAGTAGGAAATTAGGTGGGAAAAACACATTTTTCATGGAAAATATTCACAAACATGTCATTTTCCACCCAAATTATTACTCTTGAGGTATTTGATTGACAATTTTTTCCAAAAAAAATATTCTCCTACTTTCGGTCACTGATCATATTGTTACTCAAACAACATAAAAGTAAAAAATTGGATGGAAAAAAAACATTTTTGTATGGAAAATATTCGCAAACATCATTTTCACCCGAATTATTACTCTTGAGGTATTTGATTGAAAAAAAAATTCATAAAAAATATTTTCCAACTTTAGATCACGTGATCATATTTTCTCAAACACAAGGAAATCATTTTCTTTTAAAGGGTGGTTTTTATTTTTCAAGTAATTCACATTTTTTCCTCATCTACACAAATAAAAAGGGGACAAGTGTATTTTTTAGACTGAAAACTAAATCAATCAAACACATTTTATTAATAATTTCCATATAAATAAGTTTCAACCAACTGGATTGCCTAAATTTTTTTTCTTTCATATAAATTTCATGCTCGCAATCAAACACACCATAATTAGATAAGATTTGTAATCCTTTATGACAACACAATGGACCTGTTTGACATGACTTTTACTTTCTGTAGAATAGATTTTGGAATAAGTTACTTCAATTTTTTCATAAACTAATATTTAAAAGACCTTATTACTATAGAAGTACTTTTAGAGAAATTCACATTGGACCATCTTCCTCTAAAAACTCTTTTAACTACCAAAAAGACTTTCACGAAATTAACCAAACGAGTATAAAAAGAGTTTTTGAGTTTCAAAAACTCCTTTTGAATTTACACAAGTCATATCAAACAGCCAAATGTGCAGGTTGTTAAATGCACTTCCACTCATATTCTAGCCTCCAACTTGAGTATGATATTTATTTGACACAGTTGGGAGTAGATATATGACAATTTGGCCGTGCAATACGAAGATTCCTAACATTCATTACACTTAGAACACTGATGCATGAGTAGATAGGTGTTGGCATTGTCGATTCATTAAAATGCAACCTTGCTCACTTGAGTGATCATGTTTCGATCGAGTAATCATCGTCCCTTTAAAACATGTATGGTACCACCCCTTTAAACTAATCATGTTTTGATTGAATTCTGAGCTTCTCATAACCAAACCAATTCGAATATTATTGGGTTGGTTTTGTTGGGCTAAATGCACAACCGCAGAAGTACGTATATCTGGGGAAAGAAACACGAAAACTACCTTAAAACAAAACAAAACAAAACAAAACAAAACAAATCCAAACCTACCATACACTACCGAGTTGTCCTTCCGACTCATTGCAAAACTCGGGCGAGTCAATCCAAAAATAAAAACTTTCCAAAGCACAGACAAAAGAAACACAAACTCGTTAGCAATCCGCGTGATACAAAACCAACCAATAATAAGAGAGCCCGAGGATTCAGGCCTTTTCAAATTTCTCTCTCTCTCTCAAATCCGTTGAGGTTGCAGTCCACGTTTCAACTGAACCCGACCTTATTCCCCCAGTATATATATCCCCCTCCCCTACCGGGCGCTTTACATCTCAACTTCAATTTTTCGTTTTTGGTGAGTAAATTTTTCAGTTTTAAGGGTTGAATTTATACGTGTATGATTTGTCACGTCTTTTATCGTTTCGAAATTTTGATTCTTCTTTTCTTCGGTAAACTTGGTGTAGATTAATCGTGTTAAGAATCAATGGCTCGTACCAAGCAAACTGCTCGTAAATCAACCGGTGGAAAAGCTCCAAGGAAGCAACTAGCCACCAAAGTTAGCTCTTATTCTTGTTATAGATGCAGTTTCTGGGTTTTCTGTAATTGATTGTACAATTTAGGGCTTAGCAGTAATTTACAACATAGGGTTTTTAATTCTTTAGAATCTGGGGTTTCGAATCAAGTCTTATGTTTTTTAAATAATCATTGTAGGCTGCAAGAAAGTCCGCACCCACAACCGGTGGAGTCAAGAAGCCCCACCGTTACCGTCCTGGAACTGTTGCTCTCCGGTTCGATTTCTCTCGATTTGTTGTTTTGTATCAGTTAACTTCCTATTGTAAATTAATAATCTTCTCTCCTAATGATTTTATGTTGAAATTGTCCAGTGAAATTCGCAAGTACCAAAAGAGCACGGAGCTGCTGATCAGGAAGCTTCCATTCCAGCGCTTGGTACGTGAAATCGCACAGGATTTCAAGACTGATTTGAGGTTCCAGAGCCATGCCGTGCTTGCCCTTCAAGAGGCTGCTGAGGCTTACCTCGTGGGTCTCTTTGAGGACACCAACTTATGCGCCATCCATGCCAAGAGGGTTACCATAATGCCCAAGGATATTCAGCTTGCAAGGCGAATTCGTGGGGAGCGTGCTTAAGCAGTTTGATTCCCTATCATTAGTGTAATGTTCTATATATGATTTCTCCCTTCCCCCTGAGTATGACTCCTTGCGTACTAAAACTTTATTCGATTTCATCTGATGCTTAGATAATAGTCTCTGTTTTGAAATTTTTTTTATTGGGTATTTGTAAATTAATAGATATCCTTTGTAGTACTTGTTATGTTCTACATCTTTGATTTCATCTCTTTTCAATATTTATAATTCTTATTCGCTTTGATTATTTGATGTGTTTTGGTTTATGTCATATTTTTATTTTTATCCTGGATCAGATCAGATAGATTGTCCCAAGGATTTAGACGGGAAAATGTTGTGAAAGGCAAAAGCTTCGTGCCTAAACACCTATTTAGGACAACACGCGCACATATTGGCTTTGGGGAGAATATTGGAATATATTCTCAATGCTGGTTCCTGTTCTTTTGATGTGTGATTGCTATCTTTGTTCTCTGGGTCCTGCCATATTTACACACTTCATCATTTTGGGTTATGTTTTCTAATATTTCTGTTTGATTTTAACAAATTTCATGACAAATGTAAAATTTGAGAAAAAGGAATTTTACTTTGGTCATTGAACGCGGAAAAAAAATCGAATTTCCAGATACCATCACTTTAAATTATATTTTCTTTATTTTTATAAAAAAAATGAATTTCTATTGGTTTGTTGAGTTTTTAGTTTTTATCTAACATGAAATTGGAAATTCTTTCCATACATGTACATTTTTCTATTGACATTCCCTTGGGCGTCAAAATTCGATCAGTGACAGTGAAAATTGTTGTACAAATTAATGGTGATGATGGATGTAGAATGTACATGTATGGTGGATGTTAATTATTTTAGGGTTTAGGGAAATGAAAATACGATTTGAGAAAGGGTGAGAAATATTCTCTTCAAGCTTTACTCTCAACGAGATTACAGCCCTTTCTCTGGGATTTGCCATAGAAAAGGTATTTATTCAGCCCAGAGTTCATCTCTTTGAATGTGTTGCTTTTGGGTGGAAAGTATATCTAAAATGGCACATGCCCGATTAGAAGAAAAGGCCCATGTTTTGAATTTCTTTATTTTAAAGTTTTTTATTGTGTAAATTTAAAATTTTTTCTTATTATTTTTTAAAATATCATTTTCCCCAATTTTTGGACCATCAAATGGGGGCTATTGCCAATTGATATGATGTGAAAGGCTTTCGGCTGGTATTTACTCCAATGAATGTTCTCTGCCCATATTGAAAGGCTTTATTATTTCTGTTTTTAATTTTTGTAAAGTGATTTATGAGGAATTTATTTAATGTTCATTTGAATACTAATTTTTTTAAAGAACTTCTTATTTTTGTAATACTTTTAGAAAAGTCACATTAAATTAATATGTATATATATATATAATTCTTTTAATTAAAATTCTTTTTATAAAATTATTCAAATGAAACAAAAATGGGTTTTGGAAATCAAAGCTATTGACTTCTCAAAAGGAATGTCAAACCAGCTTTATATTCATACGACTATGCCCACTCTAATAATACGTGTTTGAGAGGGCACAGATTGCATAACACTAACCATTAATAAATTTTAATACATGTACTTTTTAATTTTGTTCAATCTTATTTTAGTGTTTATCATATTAGTAACCTATTCATTTTTATTTGTTTCTTTTAAATAAATTAACAAAATAAGCCAAAATTGAACACATCTATTTTTTTTTTTGGAAAAAAAAAATAATAGTTCAAGTCCAAAAATGAGACCAAAAAAATCGGCACATAAGAGTACAAATGAGCCAAATTGCGATCTCACGTCCAGAAGCTCAAACAGTCAGGCTTGCGATCTCATGTCCAATAGCTGAAACTAGTCGGACTCGACTCATGAAAATAATAAGCTCGATTTGATTCATGATTTGTTTCAAAATGAACTCGAGTCGAGCTTGTGAGCTGTTCAAGCCACTTTGCTGTTCGTGGATTATTTTTTTCCGTTCACAAAAGGGTTCGTACACAAGTTGCACAATTGTGAGCTCATAAAAAAATAGCTACATGAAATTGAATTACGAGGTAGATTTAACCAATATTTCTATTGGTGGACTATAGGTATTTGGAATTGAATGCATTAAGAACAATTTATGCGTACAGATGAACTTTTTGTTAGATAGTATCTACTCGACACTACAAATGTAGGATGGTCACGGCATCTTCAACCCTTGCACCATTTCATCATTTTTCCTCATTTTACACCAAAAATTTGGTGAAATTTCTCTCCAACCCAACACCACCAAAATGATTAATATCCTTTTTTGCCCTTTTTTCCATATCGAACCAAATTTTTGTTAAGGGTATTGTGTCATTTTTTTGTTATACAACAAATTTAAAATTTTAATTAATATAATAATAATAATAATGCTATTATTATTATTATTATTATTAATTGTGTTACATTTTAAAAATTATTAATGTATCCAATATTTTCGTTAACAAAACATAATTTATTTATTTAGTAATTTATATAGCAGTAAATTAAATAAGTAAATAATTTTATAGATAAATAAATCCTTAAGAATGAAAAAAAATGAAGAAAATAATAAAACATTGTTCATTTGGTATAATGCGTTGGAGATGATTTTTAGTTTGGTATTAAATTAGGTGTAAAATTTACCTCAAATTTTGGTATAGGGTTGGAAATGGTCTAAATAAATTGTGAGTCACTCAACTTCAATATATTTATATATCTATATATATATATATATATATTTAGTCACTCGTCTTCAATTGAGCATAACCAACTCATCCAACATCTATTTGCTTTTAAATTTGATCAATTTGTCTACTATTGTGAGTTAACTAAGAAATATGCTAATTTTGACGTTAAAACAATGAATAGCTAAAGTATAAATATGTAATAATTTTTTCTTTTAATAAATATTTTAAAGATGGGTGATATGCATTGTTGTGCAATGCGACAATTCATAATGATCAGATCTGCAAACTAATAAAACTTGGACAAACAAATTGAAGTTTGACGCCAATTGAAAATTAGTGACTTAAATGCAAATCCGATGAAAGTTCGATGTGCCAAAATGCGTTTAATCCAATTTAGGATCATATTATGAAACAATTATATAAAAATAGCCTTTGCCAATTCTCTTCTGAAATTATAGTCTTAACGAGATTTTGCAATGCGTGACCATCTTTAAGTGTCATGTACGTTGCAAAATCAGTGTATTGAATATGTTTCGAGTCAGATTTGTTAATGGTAGCCAACTGTGGATCATAGCCACAACATTTCAAATTGTCCAAACAAATGGACAATAGTTCGTTTGTTTGCACATATAAATATGATCCACAACCCGTATTAGTTGTTAGGTCCATACAAACTTTCTTGTAATCTCATTGGAACTTGACTTGTGACAAGTTCAAATCATCATACCTTTATGTCATCTCAAATCAATCGAGTTTATACTTTTGATGCAATAAAAAATGTAAATATTACAATTTTCACTTACAATGGACTATTCTAACAATGAACTTTTATTTCGATAAAATTGACACAACCAGATCGATCGAGTTTATACTTTATGTTGTTAGGATATGTTTGTCACGGAACAATTCACAAAATTGGAAACATTTTACCAACCCATCAAGTTGATCATTAATTAACAAGTGTTATTTTCATTCAGACCTACCTATCTATAGGCATCCCATTTAGCGATTGTTTGGAAAATCTTAATAAGTTGCTAAAAAGTTGAGGTTAAAGTCCACGATTAAATTTGAGTTTAACCATATGTTTTATGAGATACGCAATTTTTATTCATTTTTCAGTTACACATTTTATCAACGTTTATCAAAATCTGTAAAATTTTTATCAAAATTTTTGTCAAACAACCCCTAAATTATATTACACGTAAATCACAAGTCGCTAATCAATGCAGAGCATGTTTGGCTCTTTTGGTTATTTAGGCTAGACTCGTGGATAATCGAGATGGAGTAGCAATTTGAAGGTTAAGACATATTTACATAACTCGCTTTATTTTATTTTTTAAGTAAATTACTTCAAGAATAATTTTTTCTCTTCTAAAAATATCTTTGAGAATAACTTTCTAGACTATCAAAATATGTAACTTATTTATTTTTAATTTTAATGAATAAAAAAATATTTATTTATAAGTACTCTTTTTGTACGAGTACTCTTGTGTGCACTCTTTTTTTACATGTACGTGTATCTATCTTCTTTGTGAGTGCATCGAACGTTGCGTTTGATCTTGTATTTATCTCTTACATCAAACGTTGTTCTTATCTCGATTTGTATATGCTATCAATATGAAAATATATGTATAGAGGGAGACCCGTGACCTTGTAAATCTGCAGCCATAGGTGACCCGTGAGTGATAAACTCCAATCACTGTCCAACTCTCCTCCGTGGGCAGGTGGTTACCACCTCCGCCGCCACAACCCATTACTTTCCCTCTCCCATTGATTGCATCCATGCAACATTGGTATCTTTTGAAAAATCTTTTTGTTCATTAAGCATTTTGTTTTAATTTAAGTGCTTCGTCTACCAAATTAACAGAGTTTCTGACGTGACTAACACAAAATATAATACGGCAAGAAAAACTCGTATTATACTAGTTTTAGGACAAATATGTGTGCCGTTGGATCATTCTTGCTTTGGAATTGCGCTTTTATCGAAAAGAAAAGAAAAAAAGCATATATAAGACTAAAAATCGTGATCTTCTTGTCCAAACTTCTTGCCGTTGTTATCGACCCACCATTTTTGTCATCGCTGCCATCGTCACCACGGGCAGAACTAAATTTTTTTTTTTTGGAACGGCCGAGTGTGCTAAATTTTTGTGTGCTAAATTTTTTAGATATAGGTCTTAGTTTTTCAACTGCTCTGGTTTATAGCCCGTTTCAACCCCCTAGATCTGTGGTGATCGTTACATGAACACAATTATTAACTTAACAAAAGGAAAAAAAGAAGAAAAAGAAGAAGAAGGAATGACTAAATTGAACTAAGATTGAAAATTATGTAATCAATATGCGACAAATTAAAGTTTCATAAATAAATTATTAAGTCCAAATTATAATGGGCAATTTCTAAATTTGTAACGGCAATTTTCTTAGTCAAAATCAACTCCTAGTTGAATTGTATTAGAAGTTTATCGAGCTATAATCAAAGTCAAAATATGAGTTATTGAGTCCTAATTAAAGTCACAAGAGTTGGGGTTGTAGTATTGTTAACCCTTGAAAATGAGCCAACAGATGTCGGGTCCACTCAAACCAAATCAAGTAGGATTCTGGAGCGTTCCTACCGGAATAACGACGGAAGCAAAGATGAAATTGACGCTAGAAGTACTTTGCGGTGAGAGACAGGAATGTTCAAGCTCCGACGGATGGAACAAAATCAATCGCACTAACAACGATTGCTAGGTTGAAATCAAACTAATCTATATAATAACAAACGAGAATATATGGAAGGATAAATGTGATGTGTATTAAAATTGCTACGTTGTATATTGAGATTTCCAACTCAAAAGCATACAAAGAAGATATAAAAGAAGCCCAAGTGTTTGTATTTTTTCTCTAGAATTCAAGTGTATATCTATGATATATAATTGCCTTCATTCCAATCAATAATCCATATAGGGTAGACGGGTCTGGACCATATTGAAAGTTTGATTTCATTTTTAGTGGATTATTGACTGGTATAGTGCCCATAGTTTTTACCTAATTGAGGTTTCTTTGTGATAATTTTTTGTGTTCTTTATTACTTTAATTATTGATTGTGGTATTCAAAACTTAGGATAAATTGTCTTGTTTGATCTAACAATTTAGAAAAAAAAAATTAAAAAATGATTTGTTATTTTTAATTGTGTAATTTCGAACGTGGGTCTCAATAATTTAAAACTTTTATAAATGAACATTGTAACTTATGCAACAAAAAGTGTTTAAACGTCCGTGATACTTTCTTGGATATGACTAGGTAACATCTCATTATTAAAAATGGTCCTTTACATCAACTTGGAAAGGTTCTTGGGCTGTTGGACATTTACGAAATTGAAATATCAAAACATTGGCAACAAGTCACGGGAGCATTTTCTTGCAAGCAACAAAAAGGAATGTAAGTGTGGTTAAAATTGACCATTTTTGCTATTTCTCAACTATTATGACCCGCTCTTTCTTTTTGATCGAAAACATATAGAAAAAAAAAAAAAGAGTTCGGATTTTTGCTATATGGACAGTATAAATCGAGTGGATCTTTAAGCTGACACGTGATGTACATAACCAGATTGAGCTACTCAATTTTATCTCAAAGATAACACACGATGTGCATAAAGAGATGAAAGAGACTAATTGAGACTTGACTTCCTGACGCAACGAAAAAAGAAAAAGGTAATTATGGATGATGGATTGATCAAAATACTCACAAATCATGTCTTTACAAACAACTTGGAAAAGGAAGGAATAAAGTGTGATTAAAATTGACACCTTTTGTCGTAAACTTTTGAGGATTTGATTCACTATCCATTATGTTACCCTCTTTTTATGGAAAGATCAAAAAATTTCTCTCTGCGTGAAGTTTAGAATATTCGAATAGATCTAGATGACATGTGAAAGGACCAACACACTAGACTACCTATTACCTAAGACACAACAAAAGAATGTAATGATCGATTGACCAATACTCGTTAACTTGACATCAATTGCTTTTGAGTATTCTTAAGCAACTCAATGGACTAAATTGGCACAAGTAAAAATTTTAATCAGACAGTCTCTAGAATGACTAAATTAGACTGTTTAATCAAATATTGTAAGTATGAGTAATAATAATAGATTTCTGTATTACTATCCAACCATCTCCGTCCTAGAATATATGCGAGGCAGCATTTATGCTCTAATTTCTTAGCTACGATGAATAACATAAATATTTGTGATGGAATAAACGATAAAGATAAGGTGCCTCTCTCAAAATAAATAATCATACATATGATTAATATTTAATACTTGCATGCAGTAAAATTTAATTTATTCATTTTTAAATATTATGGGAGTGTAATACGTTATCCGATTTCACGAGTGAACTAATGTTGTCATACAAACAAACGCAGACATCACATGTCCCATCTTACATTTCGTGAAGTAATTGACAATGGTTCAAATAACAATATATGTTTCAAATCTTATTCAATAAAACAGTTAATAATCATAATCCGTTGAAGAATCTTGATTTGGACATATTCCACAAGAATCATATATTATCTTCACAAGAATGTCAGTGGAATTTTTTATTTGATTTGGACCCAAATGCCTCCACTCGGAATATTTTGATGAACCACGAATAAAAGATAGTATCCACGTGGTGCAAGATTGACCGAACTTGGTGTCAAAACCTGAACTTGGTACGAGGATTTTCCCACTATCGTCACATTCCCAGAGAGCACAAGTAGCCGCTGGTTCATTGCAAATGAATGTGTAGTAAATGAGGGTGCAACCATACTTACTATGACCAAATCTTTATTTAGCATGCTCGAAAGAGTGAATTGAACAACTAGTAGTTGTCTATACCCAATTGTGGGATGTGAAGCTGGTGAAACTATTCGTGGGCGCATATTCGCAGAGTTTGGATCCAAATATGCTGGCGAAAATGCTTCCAATGTTAAATCCGTTGGAAAAGATACTCCAGTAAAATTGTAATAAATATGAGGATTGCTACCACCAACAAGTACCCGACCATCACGAAGTAAAATCGCGGTGGAGTGATACATCCTAGGTATGGAGCTTGGGTTTTGAACCTCAAATCTCGACCCAATTTTTTTCCCAGGTTGATAAATAACAGGTGATAAGACTTGATCTCGACCCAATTCCCAACCTGCCGTACCCTTAGATGCTCCATTAATGATCAAGACATTGCCATTCGGAAGTAATACCATGTCACCCATTACCCTAGCTAGAGGCATCGTCTCCATTACCCAGATAGGATTAGAGTTAGTTATACTAATTCTTCCGCATGTATTGAGGGCCCCAACAAAATTACCATTTATGGCATTTATGTATGCTCCCTTTGGTGCACCACCACACACCAACACTTCAGCACCAATAGCTTCTCCTTGTAAATTCTTCAATGGAAGTAGAACTGCAGAACCTGTACTAGGGTAACTCCGAGGATCGCCGCCGGGCACGGCGGGATAATTTCTCACCACTACTCCCTTCGTGTAGTCGAACAATATAGCTCGATTATTCGCGAAAATAAACAAATTTCCATCCACATTCAGAAACACAAACGGATACAAATTGTTTTCAATTTTTGGATCATTTGTCTGCACCAGGAACGGTAAATTAAATGCTTTCTCCGCCGATGATTTTTTAGGGTAAAATTCATAATTGAACTGCCGCCGGCCGCCGACTATAATTTGCCGGCCGTCGGGCAGAATATGATTGGTGGCGTACCATCTTCTCTGCGCGAGGCCATTTTTTATTTCCTGCCAATCACAAGAACCATCATTACAGGGTTTATATATTCTAACAGCATGGTCGCCGTCGTTGAAGCCACCGGTTTGTACCAAAACTCCGTCCGGCATGACTGCGGCGGAGGAGCACCAGACGTCGGTGAGCACCATCAAAGGGCGGATTAAGTTTAAAGCAACATCGTATTCGACAGAATGAGCAGTGCAGTCAATTTGCAAAGCGGTGTCGTTTGGGTCGTTCCTGCACTTACCACCGGGCAATGAAATGTTTGAGGCCCCAAAATCTGTCCGATCGAAAATGATTACTTTGTCGTTGTTGAGGAGTTGCATGTGCATGGCAGATATGCCAATGTTGGATTGGAGTAGGTCCCACTTATCCACAGCGGCGCGTGTACATATTATCCGGTGACATGGTAACAACAGGACTATAAGGAGCTGCCGGAGAAGAAGAGGGAGAATAAAAGTTGGATTGATGTGATGCATTTTGCTTTGGATGTTAGTGGTGAAGCTGTTAAGGGGGTGAGGTTATAAATCCTTCTGCCAGTGGGGTTCAGTAGCAAAAACCACACGCAACCAGAGCGCGTTGAAATTTAATGTTTTGACTAAGGTATTTCCATTTTTGTTTCTTCTTTCGGTGCCGTTCTTAATTAGGAACATTTGTAGTCACAGACTCACAGTTCAAAATGTTTCAATTTGTTGCATTTTTTTTTCTTATTTTGGTCATTCATTTGTGACAATCGTGGTCCCAAACCTTTTAACTGTATGCAATCAAAGAACCTCATAGAGCACACCAATAGAAACCAGAGTCATTTTTCAAGTTCCATGCCTTCTTGAATTAACAATAGCTTGAAACAAAAGCTTTTCTTCTGAGGTTTTGAGGCTGAAATGGCCGAGAAAAGATCTGTTGAAGATTTGAATCTGATTCATTTATCAATGTTGAAAAGGACCAACTATTCCCGTTATGTCAATGTAGAAAATTCTGAAAAAAGATAAAGAAAATTGCAAGTAAATGTTCAATTTGATTCTCTCTTAATTGGCTATTTATCTGCCCAGTGATTGTTTTTCTATGAATTAAGAGAGGGGGAGATGATGAACTTTGTAGTGAAATCAAACCCAAAGAAATTCACAAACATAAAGAAAGATCTGATCGGATGATTTCCTAAATTTCCCTTTTGGGTTTGGTGTGGGGGATGGGGAAGATGTGCAGTATTTATTTTCTTTATTTATTTTTTTAAAATTATTTCATGTAAAAAATGTAAAGTTATCATTTATCTTTTAATCAAAATTATTTTCATGGTTAATTGACCGCCTGGAGGTCGACCACACACAAGTATAATATTTGATATTGTGGTTGCAATAAATGAAAAGATAAAATAAAGCTGTCACAAGTCAAATGATTGGAACCGTTTATGTAATTATTACTTTTTGTTATTCAATGATTTGGTTGAGTTTCGTGAGAGTATTTAGTAAATTAATTACCATTTAAAACAAAGAATAATGAGAATTTTGAGAATATTAATCAAATTCGCTCGAGAAAAGCCAAAATATATAAGCATTTTAATGTTATGCTTGAACGTCTTTAGCCCCTTTTTTGAGCCTCATTTTTTCTGAAAAAAATAATTTTCTTACAGTGATTAGACCCCATTTCAAATGCACACTTTTCAATAAAATAGTATTACACACAAATTTAAAATCGTCTTTATTTTTTAACTAAACATTTTTCATTATAACACTATTGTAAAATGTATATATCTTTTTTTGAAATAAATGGGCTCAAAAAACCCTTTAATGTTGTGAACACTGATAGGGTGTTACCTATGACACACTAGGGTTTCACGTGCACGTATTGCCCTGACAAAATGAAGCTTATTTGATAAACACCAAAAGAATTAGGACCATGCTTCACGTACACTGGGGTGTACGGTGTACAGCCCCTCCCCCCTCACAATAGGGGGGCCCACGAATTTTTTATTCGTGGTGGGCTCCATTTTTTGTGAGGGGAGTGTACATCGGGGTGTACACCCCGGTGTACAAAAGGCATTATCCAAATAATTAATATAGTACATCTTTAAATGCTGTGTCAGTAATTGGTGACATTAAAGTTTAGAAGAAGGAACAAAGCTGGACATGGTCCAAATAGATTGCGTTCGAGCAACTAGTTGCTGGAATTTGATTTTCTTATGTAAAGAATCATTCTGTTGTTCTCAATACCACTCGAAGTTGATAATAATATTTTACGATTATAAATTAGTTAAAATTATATTGATTCAATCCCTTTCTTTTATCGAATTGCTCATTCAGCGAGCATTCTCAATATTAAGTCTTAAAGAAAACTTGAACTTTCATGCTCTTTAACGCGAGATTTTGAGTCTCGTTGTTTGCCGTTTCAAGATCAAAACATCTTGAGAATGAATTATGTCTTTAACATTTTTCGAAAAAGAAATGAAGGAAAAATTTATCCAACTTAATGATCTTAAACCAAAATTAAACCGAATTACAAAAACGTAAATAACTCATTGTTCAACTCTTTCGACCTTTGTTAGAATGGAATCAAGACCCCTTGTTTCGCCACTCTAAACTCTTAGTAGTGTAGGAATAATAAATACAATTAGACAGTAATTTTTTTTTTACATTTTCACAAAATTTGACCCAAGATCTTTACTAAATAATTAGATTCACGTCAAACAATAATTAATCACACAAAGATCGTGGAATTATAAGTGTGATCAAACTTGAATATTGAATTCTTACCTGAACAAAAACTGCTTTGATCCGTTTCTTGAATCTTGAATATTAATTTCCATTATTCAAGCTTCCAATCCTCGTATATTCTTCAGTATTCTTCCACATATCTTCTTCCGTAGGGCTATTTCTTATTCTAATCAAAATCTAGGTATCTATTTTGTCATTTTTTATATAGTTCCTGAATTATTATTATTTATGCAATTAAGTCCATAATTTTTGTTGGAACTAATCAAACTTAACTGTTTGGCTCAATTTTCTAAAACTTATTTTTTCTCATGTCTATTTTCAATCATACTTGGTATGAAACCCATAATTTTTATCATCTTTCATTAACTTTATAAAAAATTATTAAAAAATCTGATTTTTAAACTTGGCATAATTTGGGCTGCAATAATTATAAAATTCAACCTCCTTTTATCCAATTTTGTAATCAATAAAGGCCACAAGACGGTCACGAATTTCATAAGACAAGCGTCTTAATCAAACGGCTCATCTCTCTCTCCCACGCAAAAAAAAAAAAAAAGAAAAATCATTGAGCTCCGATCTTTGTATATCTGACCCGTAAGATGTCGTCAACGTTTAGCGGCGACGAAACGGCACCGTTCTTCGGCTTCCTCGGCGCTGCGGCCGCCCTAGTATTCTCCTGTAACCTCACCTCAACTCACCGATCCATTCCTTCCCTTTCCAGATCTAAGGCTGTAATAGCAATTTCTTGTTACTGTCCGTTTTAATATTTTTGTTATTCTTTGTTGTAGGTATGGGGGCGGCTTACGGCACGGCGAAGAGCGGCGTTGGAGTGGCGTCGATGGGAGTGATGCGTCCGGAGCTGGTGATGAAGTCCATTGTGCCGGTGGTTATGGCTGGTGTTTTAGGTATTTATGGATTGATCATTGCTGTGATCATTAGTACCGGAATTAACCCTAAAGCCAAGTCGTATTACTTGTTTGACGGCTACGCTCACCTTTCATCCGGTCTGGCTTGTGGCCTCGCTGGCCTGTCTGCCGGCATGGCCATCGGAATTGTCGGGGATGCTGGTGTTAGGTGAGCTTCTCTTGGCTTCTTAATACGTTCATATTCGATTTTTCAGGCACCACAATGATTGTCGATTGATTACGGCTTTACCTGGTAGAAATGATCCCAGTGTATGCATCTGAATTTGTCTAGTTGATTGATTTGTTGATTAAAGGCCATACATGTGCATAATTGTTTATAAATGGGTGTCAGTGAGAATCCCTGTGTTTCACCTTGCTATAAAATCATAATAACCGTTTATAAGCTAATAGAGCGGCGCATTGTGTACTCATTTAGATCTGCTTTCAACATAGATATATTTTGTCTTAATATAAGCATTAGACCAGATAAGACACTTGATTTGATGCTTGCAAGTATAGACGAAACAAAATTAGTTTTGATTTATGAGATACTTATGATTCGATTGCTCCAAGTACAATTTTAATGATTTTTCTTGTTAGTGAGATAATTAATATAATATAATTCTGTTCATCTTTATATTGATTTAAGTGAATTTTGAATATGCATAAATCAGTTTATCAATGAACCATTTAGAATGTCGATAATAAACATTTCTACAAAATTAAAGTCGACAAATTTAAAAATTGTTAATCACGCAACAAGGATGCTAATCATGGTTAGAACTATAAGTATAAGACATGACAGAACTCACAAGCTATTTATGAATTTTGCTTGCTTTGACCAAAAAAAAATGAAAAAAAGAAAAAAAGAGAAGAAGAAAATCTATTGAAAAGATAACACAACACCATCAAGATTAATATACAAGAAAGAGAACTAGTGTAAAGTTACTTGTGACATTCCATAGTCACTGGTCGTTAAATGTTGTGCTTCATCTTTAAGTGGATTGCTCTTTGGATGTAGGAGTAGAGGGCTAGAGTATGCTTGAGCTCTTCACTTGTCTAATTACCAATTATGTTTTTTTAGTTTTAGAGTTTGGTTGTAATTTAAAATAAAAAAAAAACTCTTGAAACACCCCAAAAGTGAGGTTATTAAGAAACAACCGAGGAGCAAGATGAAGGAGCACATGGCTTAGCCATTCAGGATTATGCCACGAGGCTTTCACCCCAATAGTTCAAGGTACAAGGCTTCACAGAGTACAATCAACACAACCTTTGATGTTTTAAATTAACTCCTCGCATGATGCGTGGTGCAATGCATGACATTTTCTGTATGTTTTTATTCATGAGGGAACTTGGAAGAAAATTGACCAGTGAATTGAATGAAAGTGGTAGACTTAGAACTTACAAGTAGCTGATTGGATGAAAGTAGTAAGCTAAATGTTATTTTTCTACTGAAGGTGTTTTCGACAACTATTTCTGTTAAAGAGGGAAAATGCAGCCAACTCTTTCATACTCTTTTCATCATCTAAAGGATACTTACAGATTGATGGATACGTTGGTTCTCCATCATCTGCATCATGGAAGCACGTGGCATCCCTTTTCCTGTTTACTACCTCTGTTGTGTAATTCCAGTTTGGCACCTGTCATTTTTCCGTTCTGATTTCTGGATTTTTTCTTCAGTTGGGGTTCCTTCTTAGCTATAATTTATTGATGCATTGTCTCTGCTTCCAAGTATTTCAAGAAATTATTGGCTTCATTCTTTTTTTATTAGTAGACATCATAATATCATATTATTTACTGACTTTATTCCTCTTTTCTACAGAGCCAACGCACAACAGCCAAAGCTCTTTGTTGGAATGATTCTTATTCTCATTTTTGCCGAAGCTTTGGCTCTTTATGGTCTTATTGTCGGCATTATTCTCTCTTCTCGTGCTGGTCAGTCAAGAGCAGACTAGACGAGGGCATTTAGCTCGAGATTTCTGTTTTTTTCTTTGTATGAAATGGTTGTTGGACTACGGCAGAGTTTCTTAGTTTTGAGCTTTATGTGCGTGCGGCAATTGCCAGGCCATAAGTTAGCTATTGATATGTACCGATGATAGATGTAGATGGATTCCTCAATAAATTTGTTTTTGAGTACCATATATAATGTGGTATCTTGCTAGAACCAGATTTGATTTGTGATGCCACGTGTACTATATATTCCATACGTTTGATATTTAGTGTGCAAAACATCCATACGTTTTAAATTTTTACATTTTCACCCCTATTTCCACGTTTGACTGAGGAAAATGTTATTTCCATCAAATTTTATTCAATTTTTTGATTAAAATCTATAAAATGATAAATATATCCTCATATGTAATTAAAACAAAAAGGAAAGAAAAGAAATATAAAGAACAAATTGCAATCATAATTTCAAATTTTTAAAAAAATATATAAATAAATTAAACTGAAAAAAGGGGGGGGAAAAAAACTGGAAACCAAAATCAAATTCTTTCCCCTCTCCCCATCTTCTACTGCAGCATCCAAATTCAACCAAGTGAAAACGAAAATTGTAGCTAAAACGTGTCTTAATTAACTAAAGAAATAAATAACCTTCATATTTAGGTAATAATGGGAGCTATATTGGAGTTTGATTAATGATCTGTAACTGAAAATAATAAACACAGTAGTACTGGTGGTCGAAGGAGCTCGATGTTACACATACACGCCCATACCTATCACCCACAGGCTTGGTGAAAAATATGGAGCAAAGTCCTTGCTTAATCTGCTCATCTTGGACCTTAATGCCTATGGTCCGGACCAGGGGCGGACCTGGGGGGGTCTTGGGTGGGCATGTGCCCCCCCCCCCCAATTTTTTTGTAAAATCACGTTTGATATCAATTTAAATCTAAATTTAAATTTAAATCAAATAATTGAAATACAAATCAAATGGGTCATGGGCTTTTGTAGAATGGGGCTCAAACATGAGCGCATTTTTTATTTAATGGTCTAGAAAATATTTCAACTTTTTTTCAGCTTAGAAACAAGTCTACTTAGTGCACAATTAAAACTCTAATCATGTGGTAACTTATTTTAGTAATAAGCTAAAATGAAAAAAAAAGTAGATTAAGCCATTGGATTAAAACTTGAGATTTCAGAAACAAAATGATTGGAAATTATATTTAAAAATAATAATCTCAAAGTAGAGTACATGTAAAGGTCGCAAAACTTTCAAATTTTGGAAAGAAGCAAAACACTCTTTAATGAGTGAAATTGAAATAGCAAGAGTTGTATTCATTCATTGACTTCTTTGCTCAATAAAGAAGATAATTAGTGTTTGTACCTTCGATTTTGATTCTTGATGTGAAGTCCCTTCGCTTAGTAAACATCTCTTGTGAGCCTCTATTGAATTTCGCTTGCTTCGAACCTCAACAATCCTTATAATTATCGACAATAAAGTGAGAGAAAGGGGACTCGAGGAAATCAGGGGCGGACCTAGGGGGGGTCCTGGGGGGCACGTCCACCCCCCCAACTTTTGAGAATTTTTTTTTTATTTTATAAAATCACATTTGATATCAATTGAAATCTAAATTTTAATTTAAATCAAAATTAGCAATTAATTTTAATAACATATTTCATGGAATCCATAACTGTTTTAACTTTTATCATAATGTACTAAAAATTTGATTTTAATCTCCACCAAACAGGAACAAAATCATAATAAATTTGAATTTCGATTACATGCTATTTTGATAACATATTTCATGGAATCCATAACTATTTAACTTTTTATCAAATTTACTAAAAATTTGATTTTAATCTCCACCAAACAGGAGCAAAATCATAATAAATTTGAATTTCGATAACATGCTAATTTTAAAAAAATTTCGACGATAGTACGCTAATCGAATCTACAAATTGCTTATGTCATCTCCAAACTTATTTCGAAAATTATATTATGACCATACCGAATAGTCTAAACAGTTATCGAAAATAGTTAAAATACGTTAAACGTAAGTCTTAAATAAATACGTCTAACTCGCACTTTTTTTTTAAAAAAAAATTAATTATTTCATTAACATTTATTATTTTTGCGATACAAATTTCTCAATGTAATTTTCATCATTTTATTAGGAAATTTTATATGGAATATGACATAAAAATTTTTTCGAAATTTTACATACGAAAAAGTCGTATC